>JADRCH010000152.1:2568056-2580531 GCA_019843965.1 Rhynchomys soricoides | reverse complement strand
AGAAGAAGAAGAAGAAGAAGAAGAAGAAGAAGAAGAAGAAGAAGAAGGAGAGAGCTCTAACTGATTTAAATCTCTACTCATTTGTAGAGGCTCATTACCTCCTCACTAGTCTTAGATGAAACCCTAACCTTGTTGGTTTTGATCTTGCTCTTTGTTCGTTTATTAATGCTATTGCATGGTTTGTGCACAGCCTCATAAACACAACTAAGCTCATTATCCTGAGGATCCAATACAACTCCCTCTACTCTAAAACAGAGAATCAAAATTTTGAATAAAGTACAGAGAAAAGGTGGATGTTGAGACCAAACAAATAAGACTTTTCCTGAGCACAGCCATTTTGTTTTCAGGTTCCATTTTGGTCATGAGATGAAATTAAGTTCAGATTCTAAGGCTCTAGGGGAGCTGAGGACGTTCCAGATATCCAGCAAATTTACTCCCTTTTTTTTCCTTTTCTGTTGTTGTTGTTCCTCAAAACATAATGATTGTTTCTAACCACAAAGGAACAAATGATTTTGACTGATGAAAATCTGAGCTGTATCTTGTGTGTTGGCTTGTATATGCTCAGCAAAGGGAATGGCACTATTAGAATGCGTGGCCCTGTTGGAGTAGGAATGGCCTTGTTGAAGTAGGTGTGTCACTGTGGGTGTGGGCTTTAAGACCCTCATCCTAGCTGTGTAGAAGTCAGTATTTTTCTAGCAGCCTTCAAATGAAGATGTAGAACTCTCATCCCTGCTTGTCCCATGCCTGGCTGGATGCTGCCATGCTCCCACCTTGATGATAATGGACTGAACCTCTGAACCTATAAGCCAGCCCCAATTAAAGCTATCCTTGTAAGAGTTGCCTTGGTCATGGTGTCTGTTCACAGCAGTAAAATCCTAAGACATCTTGGCACAGATGTTTGTGGGTTTTGTGATATTTCTTTTCCTGCCTAAATAGTTACTAAGATGAATGTTTTGGGATGCAGTCAGTTCCCAGTCTGTGTTGCAGTCCCTGACTGGTCAGTTTTTGCTGCCTAATTCAAATAAAGATCTTCCTTTATGTGTACTTTTGTGCCTGCTTGGGTTGTTTTGGAGTTTTCAACCCTAAATGGGTGTCTTGAAATATTTGTCCAACCCAAAGATTTCAAAAGAAAGAAATTTCTAGCCAAAGTTAAACACAGCACAGAAAAACTGTAATATAACTTATACAAAGCCATCTCTAAAAGGGGAATTTAGCCTGAGTTCTTTCATGCTCACCTTGTACTTAGATTGAAGAATAGAACTGAAATTAATGGAGTATAAGTTTATAGCAGAGGGACAAGGAAATGTTTAAAGGGAATACTAGAAGTTTATTGTTCCTCCAAGAGGGGAAGCATGGCAGTGCCCAGCCAGACATGGTGCTGGAGAGAGAGCTGAGAGTTCTACAACTTATATCCAAGAGTCACCACGCAGCAACCATAGGGCTGAGCATGGGGTCCCACATGGAGGAGTTGGAGAAGGGACTGAAGGAGCTGAGGGAGTTGGTAGCCACATGGAGGCAGCAACAGTGGCAACTGGCCTGACCCCTCAATGCTCCAGGAGACTGGATCACTTGGCCCTGAGGGTGTTAGATTGTCCAGTATAGGAGAATGACAAGCAGGGAAGACGAGAGTGGGTGGGTGGGTGGGGGAATACCCCCATAGTGGCAGAAGGAGGGGGGAGGGAGTAGGGAGGTTCCAAAGGGGAGACCTGGAAAGGGGGAAACATTTGAAAGGTAAATAAAGTATGGAAAAAAGAAAGAAAGTTCTACAACTTGATCCACAGGCAGCAGAAGAGGTGACTGCGTCACACTGGCCAGACATGAGCATTCAGGAGACTTCAAAGCCCACCTTCAAAATGGCATACTTCCCCCAGCAAGGTCACACCCACTCCAACAGGGCCACAACTCCTAATAGTGCCACTCCTTATGAGCCAAGCTCCTAGGGGGTTGGGTACATGTGTTCAAAACACATTAAGTCACATGCCAAAACTAGGCTTTTAAGTAGATAAAAATAATTTTAAAAACCACTTATTTTAAAACAGAATATCTTTCCTGGTAGAGAAAATGCCATTAAGAAGAGAGTGTATGATCTGCAACTCTGACATGTTAGCTGCTTGGTGCTGATACACAAGCCACAGCCAAATGGACTGTGACTCAATACTATCACCAGAGTTAAGTGAGCCAACGAAGTTTGCACTCACCAATATGAGTGACTTGCCCAAACAGAAATTTCATTGGCCCAACGTAACTTCAAAATTTGTGCTCACCAATTTGGTTGGTTTTAATTCATAAAAGAAAAGAGCCTCCACTGTAGACACACACTTTCTTCAACCTGGTTTTTATAAGGGTCCAGCCTCTCCTCTAGCCCCCACCCAGCAGACGTAAAGAGAAAAGTTACTAGGATGGGGGAAGTGGATGTGTTCAGGAATAGTTCTCTGGGGAGTGTCTTAGTTAGGGTGAACAGACACCATGACCAAGGCAACTCTTAGAAGGACAACATTTAATTGGGGCTGGCTTACAGGTTCAGAGGTTCAGTCCATTATCATCATGGCAAGAGCATGGCAGCATCCAGGCAGGCATGACACAGGAGGAGCTGAGAGTTCTACATCTTCATCTGAAGGCTGCTAGTGGAAGACTGACTTCCAGCCAGCTAGGGTGAGGGTCTTATAAGCCCACACCCACTCCAACAGGGCCATACCCACTCCAATAGTGCCACTCTCTGGGCCAAGTATATACAAACCAACACAGGGCGTAAGCTTGAACTCAGATATCTGCTTGCCTTAGTCTCCTGGATTTAAAGACGTGTACTACCTTGCCTGGGCCTAAGCTTTTCATGACCACTATGCCTCAAGATCTCTATGCCAAGATCCAGGTCAGAAACTTGTGTCTTCCAGCCTCATGATCTGGATAACAGGTGTGCCCTCCAATTCTAGATTGTAGGTCATTCCAGATGTAGTCAAGTTGACAACCAGGAATAGTCATTACAACAACTAAAGGGAATGTAAAATTATGAGCTTGTGACTGAATTATAAACGGCCAGTATTCCATTGGCTTATTAGAATTCCATTTATCAATGTTAAAATTTTAAACATTTGAAAATAGCACAAATGAAGAAAAAAATCTGAAGCATGTTCCATTTTTCAGGTACCTTAAATCATTTTTTATACCTGTACAGTTTGCATTTATTCACCTTAGGTGATTTTCAGACCCTCAGAACTTACCTCAGCTTTGACACCCTTGGACCACTATCACCTTAGAGCACACAGGACTTGCTTTAAACCTTTTCCTTTCCAGGTACTCATTTATCGGAGGCATGAGTAGTTGTTACTGAGAACAGTTTATTGCAAAGCAAGTTTAACTAAAGGAACAGAAAAAAAGCAACATCTGAAACCTGTTTATATTTTAGCTTGCCTATTAGCAAGGCAAACCTATCTGCCTTTTTAAAAAGGAGACCAGTAGTTTTAACTAATTAACCAACAACCTAACATAGTAGTGGATTACCTTGACAAAAAGAGGTAGCTGCCTGCTGTTCAGCTGCTAAGCTACAAGAAGCTGTCATTATAATAAACTGACTATATAGCAATTAAAATGACAGATTAGCCCATTAACCAGACGGCCACTCCATTAGGTTCATGTGACATCGATGACTTCATTGGGGCACAGGTCCCAAGGCAGGATCAATCCTGCATTGATTTTGCAATATCAAAATAAAGTATCTTTTTAAAAGAATGAAGTCATAGAGCATAACCATCATTTTTAGAAGACAAAACCAATTTTTAATTTTTTTTAACAATTTAAATATTCCAGTGTTTCTAAAATCAATATCAAGTGCATTATTTTCATGTTACAAATTTTGGCTGCCAGCAAGAAGGGTTCTTGTGTACAAATGGATGAAGGTACAGATTTAACGCCTTCATTAAAGAAACATTTCTGTTGTTATATTTTATTATTAATAATTATTTTATTTATTTACATTCCAAATGTTGCTCCCCACTCCCAGTTCCCCCCTCGCAAAGTTCTTCCCCCAATCTCCCTCCCCTTCATCTCTGAAAGGGTAGACCCCCAAGTATACCCCCTTCCTGGGGCATCAAATCTCTGCAATATTAGGGACATCCTCTCCCACTGAAGCTAGACAAGGCAGCCCTCTGGTACATATGTGCCAGGCCTCAGACCAGCCTGTGTATATTCTTTGACTGGTGACTTAATCTCTGGGAGCAACCAAGGGTCCAGGTTAGTTGACACTGTTGGGCTTCCTGTAGGGTTTTCCTCCCCTTCATTTCCTTCAGTTCTTCCCCTAACTCTTTCTTCTTTAGGGTCCCTAACCTCTGTCTAATGCTTGGCTGAATCTGCATCTGTCTCAGTCAGCTCCTGGGTAGAGCCACTCAAAGGACAGCCATGCTAGGCTCCTATCTGCAAGCACTAAAGCATTAGTAACAATGTCAGGGTTTGGTGCCTATCCATGAGACAGATCCCAAGTTGGGCCAGTCACTAATTTGTTCAGTCTCTGCTCCATTTTTGTCCCTGCATTTCTTTTAGACACAGACAATTTTGGGTCAAAATTTTTGAAAGTGGGTTGATGTCCCCCATCGCTCCACTGGAGGTGGTCTCTTCAGGTTCCATATCCTCACTGTTGGGCATTTTGGCTAAGTTCACCCACATTGAGTCCTGAGAGCCTCCCCCATCCCAAGTCTCTAGGACTTTCTAGAGGTTCCATACACACACATACATCCTGGCAGCTGCATATTTCCATTCATTCTCCTGGCCCTCTTGGCTTCTCTCTTGTCTCCCTCCCATACCTGATCCTGTCCCCTTTTTTCCCTCTCCCTCCATTCTCCCACCCAAGACCGACCCTCCCCCTGCCTCCCATGATTATTTTGTGCCCTCTTTTAAATGGAATTTAACTATCCTCATTTGGGCCTTTCTTCTTGTTTAACTTCTTAGGGTATGTGGGGTGTATTATGGGTATCCTGTATTTTTTGGCTAATATCCACTTATCAGTGAGTGCATACCATGAATGTCCTTTTAGGTCTGGGTTTTAAATCCTATTGCTGTGAATAGACACCAAGGCAAGTCTTATAAATGACAACATTTCATTGGGGCTGGCTTACAGGTTCAGAGGTTCAGTCCAGTATCATCAAAGAAGGAACATGGCAGCATCCAGGCAAGCATGATGCAGGCAGAGCTGAGAGTTCTACATCTTCATCTGAAGGCTGCTAGTGGAAGACTGACTTCCAGGCAGCTAGGGTGAGGACCTTAAGTCCACACCCACAGTGACACACCTACTCCAACAGGGCCACACCTCCTAATAGTGCCACTCTTGGGCCAAGCAGATATAAACCATCATACCTATCTTTTTAAGTCAGTTTCTAGAACATAATGTCATTCCAATTTAAAAGCATCTTTAGAGACCTTGGCTGGCTCATGCCATGTGTTGTTGCCCAGGATGGCTTTAATCCTAAGTTGTTTTAAATCAATTTTCTGTTACTGATATTATAGATTCTTAACCATATATCATAAATTATAAATTACCATTTTATGATCAAGACATGCAGAACATGTTAACTTATATATATATTTAAGACTGGTCAGAAATAAACATTCAGTGGCCACATGTATTTATATATCTAAATCAGACAAACAAAAACTTTTCTTTTTTAGCTATCATTTCAGAGGAGGACCTTGATACCTGTTGAATGCCATTCTCATAGCCATCAAGGTTTTTGCTAGAGAGGCTGAGAACCTGCTGGTCTCTGTAAAAGCAGCTTGCTAAGACCAAGCTGGTTTTGTGCCAGATTGATCAAGGCAGGAGGTGAAGCTTCTAGAGCAGAGCCAGTTTATCACTTTTTGTTTATTTAGTTTAGCCACTCTTTTCTAAAAATCTTTGAAATTAGTTCAAACTAAGTCAAGAGGTAAATAGCCAACAAATGAAGTTTTAACCATTTTTCCCCAGACCTAGATGTCCTGCCAAAAGGACCCAGACATTCCACAGTGCAGGAGTTAACAATAAAAAAAATCAAGAGTGGTAGAACTGCTGGCCATTCATTCATGCAAAAGATGGTAAGTTTTTCCGACTGTACAGTTAAGCTTAGATTCCCTGCCAGGCATCTGAAGTCCTTGAAGTGTAACCAGACTAGGTCCAGCAGAGAGGAGCTGATATCTGCTGGTAGTGTCTCACAAGGTAAGAGGAGAAAACAAATAATCCACAAGCACACAAAACACACACGGACACAGAAAGGTGTTCCCGGGAAAGCAAAACCAAAAAGAAAAGGCTGTCTCAGATGGTCTTCCTTCCTGTGAATGGAAGGTACACAGACCCACAGCAGATTCAGAAATCAGATGAAAACTAGCAAGTTCTCCCAGATGGGTTTCAGGAGAGTCCTCCTTAGTTTCAGGCAGGATGACAGAATACACAGCTGCTCTGTCCCTCTCAGTCTCCAGATTGACAACAGTAAAACAGACACAGACCAAGCCCCAAAACGATCAGCTATTTGAGTAGGGGTCTCCAAAGAATTCAGGATGAACCCCCCCCAACTGTTAGGGTTCAAGAATCGCTGAAGGAAGACTCAAATAGTATGCAAAAGCAAAGAGCATTTATTCAGCAGAATTTCCTGCATGCCAGGGTCTCCCCTTTTGGGAATGGAGACCCAGGTGTGGGTTCTTCAAGGTCAACTTAAAGTCTTTTAGGTTAAGAGGTGACTTTTTCTTTCCTTTGATTGGTTGGCTCTATCCCCAGGGGTATGGCTGTCTTTATGATTAAGGCTGGGGGAACTTCCATGGTGGCAAGGCATCCTCAAATTAGCTGCCTACAGCTATGGTTGGCTGACCACAGATTCCTGGATTCAGGTTCTCATTTCTGGGAAACAGAAACTTGGGCCTAGTCTGCCAGTTGGCAGTCTGTCATGAAGGCACTCTGGCTTTGGCTAACTTAGTCCTCTCAATATCAACTGTGATCATGGATGGCATTATTGAAAATACCTCCTCCCAAAAGGAGGTGGCTTACCGTTTGGTGGTCTTATTCATGAGATTTCAAAAGGGAATGTATTTATCTAATCTGAGGTGGTTTTTTTGTTTTTTTGGTTTTTTTTAAATATGGTGAGGTATTCCCTGAGGTAGGAAAGAAATGGAAATGCCTGGTCCAGAGAAGAACTTTTCTGCAGCCTTCTGGCTATGAGCAGATTGAGCCCTGTCCCAAAACATGAGCGTGACCACAGGTTTAAAAGCTCTGGCAACCACCCTAGCAGTTTTTGCTGGTCAATACATAATGGTTTGTTTTTTTCCTCTCATTTTTCTTTCTTTTTTCATTAAGGAAAAAAGATAGAGAGGGTGTTTCCAACTCTGGGACAGGCTGTCAGAGTGCAGACAGAGGTGTGGGGACCTTCAACCAACACCAAGGAGTGGATGGCCAGAAGGTTCCAATTGTCCTTTCAAAGTGTCTGAACCCAATGTGATGGTGCAAATGGATGGAAAAAACAAAAGGAAAAAAAATAATACTGATAGCTTTCAGTTTGGGGAGGGTTAGGGTCTGTGGGCTGGAGCCACTCATCTTTCCTGTTCAAACTGAAAGTCATATAATATCCATATTGGGCACCAGCTGCTGCTCCAGGTTGGCCTTTCCTTTTGAAGTATCCAGGTACCGTTGTGCACTGGACACTGGAGTAGATGGAATGAAAGTTAGCTGGGAGCAGGTGGTTTAGGCAGGATCTCGGTCATTGGTGAGTGTGGGAGAAACAGCTTTCTCTAGAGATGATTTTGAATAAATAGCTGTATTTACTGGGGGCAACTATGGACTGTATAAATATTGAGGAATGGATAGGAACTTTTGGAATGAATGTATACCATTGGCTAGTGACAAGGTGAAGGGAATGTGCTATTTGCATGAAGAGGAATTCCAGGTACTTTCTGGACATGTCTCTATAAGGAGAAACAAAGTTCAACCTGACACCTGGTCATCAGGCTATGTGATTACCTCAAGTGTGGCACAGATGGGGATCGCACCAATGCATGTGTTGGGACATGCAGAATCAAAGGAAGAAGGAAGAAGTCCTACTTCTAGCAGTCTCAGGACAAGATTTTTAGGGTTTGGACACATCTCAATCTAACTATTGCTCTGGATCAGCTCTCCTAGTAGCACAGCTTTCCTGGCCCCACATACATGAAAAGAAATCTTTTACAATCTTTAGAGTGCAAAGGTACAGTGTATTACAAAAACAGTCTATAAAATCTAACACTTATAAGAGGCCAGTTGTTGGAAGACCTGGTTGTAAAGGTCCCATTAATTCCACGGTAGCATTTACTCAACATAGATCCTGCAGCACAAGCCATTTTTCTATCTTTTTAAAAAATCACAAAATAGAATTCCATGGACTGTCATGTTCTTCAATATGTTCTTTTCCCAGTTGTTCAAAGAGTAATGCCAGGGTGACTACTTTCTTTTATATTGTAAGGGGCCACTGATAATCCCAGAAGGGATGCTCATAAAGTCAGGTTATATGATCAGCATGATACATTTCAGCAGCTCCTAAGAAAGATATCCCAAGTCTTCTCTATTGGATTTTGGAAGGGGATTTAAAATTCAGTTATTTCCTTCAACTCTTTTCCCAGATCAATCAGGTTCCTTCAAACCTTAATTGCAGGAAAGGCAGTTAATTTATGGGGAAGAGATGTTCTTCAAAGCCTAAGCATTTATCTCTTTATGTCTAATGCCACTGCTGAACAGATGATGCTCTCACAAGATTGAATTCCAGGAAATAGTCTTCAACAAATGCTGCTGGACTACCTGGGTGTCTGCATGCAAATAGATCCATAGCTATCACCCTGAACAAAAATCTCAAGTCCAAATGGATCAAGGACCTCAACATAAGACTGACTGGATGCACTAAATATTATAGAAGATAAAGTGGGAAATATCCCTGAACACATTGGTACAAGAGACAATTTCCTGAACAGAACACCAATGGCTCAAGCTCTAAGATCAACAATTGATAAATGAGAACTCATGAAGCTGCAAAGCATCTGTAAGAGAAAGGACACTTTCAATAGGACACAACAACAGCCCACAGACTGGGAAAGATCTTCACCAACTCTACATCTGACAGAGGAATAATATCCAAAATATATAAAGAACTCAAGCAGGTAAACACCAACAACCCAAATAACCCAATTTAAAAATGGGGCACAGAGCTAAACAAAGGAATCTCAACAGAGAAATCTCGAATGGCCAAGAAGCACTTAAAAAATGATTGAAGTCCTTAGTCATCAGGGAAATGAAAATCAAAACTCTGAGATTCAGCTGAAAACTTTTTCCAGTGTTCCTGTTGGCTCTGGTCCCTCCTGTTAACAGCTAAGGCCTGGCTGTCTCTGCTATGACTAACCTGACTCTACCAAACTAGACTACTGATATATTGATAAAGTGTTTGTGAGTAGATTGAGCTGCTGCTGCTGCTGCTGCTGCTGCTGCTGCTGCTGCTGCTACTAAATTGCCAATTTCCAGACAACACAGACAAGAGTTGCTCCAAAGAACCATTTCTAAACATGTCTGCTTCCTCTGTATCCTCATACAGTGACACACCTACTCCAACAAGACCACACCTACTCCAACTGGTCACACCTTCTAATAGTGCCACTCCCTGGGCAGAAACCATCATACCAGTGAAGATTGCCAAGAATTAATCAGGCCTTAGAGAGAGAGAGGAAATGTTATGGACTTTCTAAATTATGTAGAAAAATTGAGACCTAAAACATAGAACAAAATTATCTGCTTTAGAAATCTGTACTGCTCAAAGACATGTGTCTGCAAAGGGTTTAAATTGCGGCCACGTAGGAATCTAAATAAATTACCCTTATAACAAATGAATACTTAGAATCAAAGAGTTCATGGATTATGCCCTAAATCCAAGAAAACACTCGGCTGAGGAATGCCAATCTAAAGATAAGGACAGTTATGCATGGTCTAGCAACTATATCAATATCAACCAAGAGCTGGGAAATGAACTGAGCCCCCCCCCACTTCATGCCCCACAGAAATAAAAGGGTTAAATCTCAAAGCACTAACATTTGTGCTAACTTCAGTTTCTTTTTTACAAGCTGGTATACACACACACGTGCACGCGCGCGCGCACACACACACACACACACACTTATTATTGGCATTTCTTGCTCTAAAGCTATTGCCATTTCCCTTTTCAATATACCTTTTAGTTACACACAGGAAATTGTGGACTTGTCCTAGCAGGAACAGTTGGGCTTTTATTTAGTCACAGTAGTTTACCCAAGAAAGGAATCATAGTTCATGTAGGAGTCATATTAACAATGATGGCAGTGAAATGGTTGTCATGGAAAATGTGCTTTTGAGAGGACTGAGTTAGCCAGAGCCAGGCTGACTCCATGAAAGGCTACAAACTGTCAGTTTGAGAGACTAGGCCTAAATTTCTGTTTTCCTGAACCGGAAAAGTCCAAAACAAGTCAATTTCAGAGAAAACCACCCTTCATGGGCAGCCAATCAGGAGCTGTCAGAAGCTGCCCCACCAGCTAGCTTGAACCAAATATAGTTAATTTGAATCAAACTAGGAATTCTATAAAGTCATTAATTCTTCTAAACAGCATTAATTCATGAACGTTCATCTTCGTGTTGACCTGCAGGAAATTTGCCCAATAGCAATCAGCAAAGTCCCCAAAATCCCTCAGAGCCTTAACCAATCACAAAAGCATCCATACCCCTGAGATAGAGCCAAACAATCAAGGGAAAGAAAGGTATGTCACCTGCTCCTACCCTAACAGACTTTTAATTGACCCTGCAAAGCCACACCTGTCTCCCATCCCGGTGTATGGTAGAACCTTACATGCTGGTTCTCTACAGAATAAACGTTCTTTGCTGTTGCATACAGTTTGAGTCTGGGGTATCATTCTTCATGAATCACAGACCCTTACACTTTGACAGAAGCCATCTAAGAAAGGCTATGGCAAGAAAATGAGTTTTGTAGAGATGGCCCACCATCTTGCATGCCTACAACGGGTTGCTCTGTGATGCAGGGTCCTGAGAGACTTTATGCCAGGATTGCTTCTTACTGCTAATATGCCTTTCCTGCTACAATAACATAGCCATCAGCCCGCCCTATTTGGCAATTTTAGTTAGAATGTTTAAGGAAATGGTTTTAGTTTATTTTGCCAGAAAAAAAATAATAAAGTTAGAATCAAGAATAGAATGTGCCCCCTCCTCATAGAATAGTAAGTAAAGGTTGCAAAATAGGGAATGCAATGAGATTTTCTAAATTGCACTAAGAACTGAAATAGGCTTGGGACAGATTTGTAACCAAGGAAAAATATTCATTCTAGGTCATGTCCAAGGATGAAGCCACACATGTGCACTATGATAAAGTAAAGCCATGTTAAACTGCTGCTTTGAACTTATGAGCTTATAAAATGAAACACTGCTTTGGCTACACAGAGAAACCCTGTCTTGAAAAAAATTAAAAAATTAAAAAATACTGCTTTGAACTTACTATCAACATCCTTCGGCAATTCTGCTTTTATGTGGCATTTTACCTATAAAATAACTTTTTCTTAGAGAACCTTTTGTCCAAAAAGCTATAAAAGCTTAAACAATAATAAAGGTTGGTGGAGCCCTTTTCTGCTTCACCCAGTGTGCATGTGTCTCTGATGTTTGTTTTTTATTTCTTCCTTTCTTTTCTTTTCTTTTTTTTTCTTTTCTTTTCTTTCTGGTTCATGGAGAGTTAACGAATTCTGAGCCTCTCACCTGGCCAACAAGGGGCCCTGAGCCAGGGAGAAAAGAGCCCAATTAACTAAGCTTCTTAATCCCCTACTGCCAAAAGCTTCTGGCCCCAGAGAAACAGTTAAGTTGCCAGACACCAGCAGATTTTAGCCCCAGAATAGCAAGAAAGAGATAAATTGCCCAAAGTCAGCAGTTTTTGACCCCAATCGTTGATGCCGTACCACACTGCCTTCCTCAGTTACCTGGATGCCAGAAAAGGTTACCAGCAGTGCTTCATTCAAGATGGAGGATTTGATAATATAGCTAAACCTGTAACTAAGCACTTTATTGAAGGAGAATCATAAAACATTAATGGATTTAAATGTAAGACGAAAAACTTTACAAGATTGACTCTAGAACAGATATCTCTACTACAACCATAGAAGAATGGCCACCTTCATGGCCTGAGATGGACACATATTCAACCCTAAAAGGGATGTAACTAACTCGAGAGTAAACAATGAGCCTCAAGATTACAATGCACAGGCCCAAAGCAGGTCTGCTGCCTTATGTTACTCACAGTCCCATTCATCTTTGTATCAAGTACTACCATAGAATTTCTCTCCAGCACAAAACTTTTTGTGACTACAAAGACTAGTGAGATATACAAAGGCTTTTCCACATTGAATACATTCATACCGTTTTTCTCCTGCATGAGCTCTTTTGTGTATTTGAAGATAATTACGACTTACAAAGGCTTTACCACACTGA
>JADRCH010000152.1:2529822-2568046 GCA_019843965.1 Rhynchomys soricoides | reverse complement strand
CAAAGGCTTTACCACACTGACTACATCCGTATGGTTTCTCTCCAGTATGATGTTTTTCATGGTATTGAAGACTAGCACGACTTGCAAAGGCTTTACCACACTGATTACATTCATATGGTTTCTCTCCAGTGTGAGTTCTTTCATGTATTTGAAGATTACTGAGACATGGAAATGCTTTGCCACATTCACTGCAACAATAGGGTTTCTGTCCTGTATGAGTTCTTTTGTGTACTTGAAGATTACTGAGACGTGTAAATGCTTTACCACATTCACTGCAATCATAGGGTTTCTCACCTGTATGAGTTCTTTGGTGTATCTGAAGATGACAAGGACTTACAAAGGCTTTACTGCATTGAGTACACTCATAGGGTTTTTCTCTAGTATGATTTTTTTCATGTTGTCGAAGACTACGGAAATTTGCAAAGGCTTTACTGCATTGATTACATTCATACGGTTTTTCTCCTGTGTGAATTCTTTTGTGTACTTCAAGATAACTTCGATTTACAAAGGCTTTTCCACATAGAGTACATTCATACGGTTTCTCTCCAGTATGAACTCTTTTGTGTATCTGAAGAGAACTGTGACTTATAAATGCTTTACCACATTCATTGCAATCATAGGGTTTCTCTCCCGTATGAGTTCTTTCATGTACTTGAAGAGTACTGGGACTTGGAAAGGCTTTACCACAGTGACTACACTCGTAGGGTTTTTCTCTAGTATGATATTTTTCATGTTGTCGAAGACTATAGAAATTTGCAAAGGCTTTACTGCATTGATTACATTTATACGGTTTCTCTCCAGTGTGAGTGCTTTTATGTATTTTGAGATAACTGCGACTTGTAAAGGCTTTTCCACATAAAGTACATTCATACGGTTTCTCTCCAGTGTGAACCCTTTTGTGTACTGGAAGATAACTGCGACTTGCAAAAGCTTTTCCACATTGACTACACTCAAAGAGTTTCTCAAGAGTATGACGTTTATCATGATTTTGATGATAATCGGTATTTTCAAAGGCTTCACTACACTTCGAACATTCATAAGGTTTCTCTCCAGTATGAATTCTTTTGTGTATCTGAGAACTGCAATTTACAAAGGTTTTACCACATTTTCTGCAATTATAAGGTTTCTCGCCCATATGTGTTCGCTGATGTATTTGAAGAGAATTAGGTCTTACAAAGGCTTTACCACAGTGATTACATTCATATGGTTTTTTTCTAGGATAATTTTTTGCATGTTGTGGAAGACTATGGAAATTTACAAAGGTTTTACTGTATTGATTACATTCATAGGGTTTCTCTTCAGTATGGATTCTTTCATATGTTTGAAGAAAACTGTTACATGCAAAGGTACATTGCTTCTTTCCATGGCCCTTATTCTCACAGGACTTGTATCCACAATAACAGATGTAATAATATCTATTAAAGAAAAATAAAAGGTTTTTCATAACGCATTCATACATATGAACTTTTGTCCCCCATAGATATGTGCTATAGGGGTTAAGGCTTCTCCATGACAACAACCTTCTTGCTTCACATGAACTATTCCCTCCCACTAAACGTTGGAAAGTCACTATAAGTATATGAGCAACACTAGCTTTACTATGGACTATTTGCTTATAAAAAGACATACACTGGTCCCCTAATCAATGCTTTTTACGATAATTGAATAAGATGAAACTAAGTGGACTTAAACTTCTACTACATGGCTCTCATGACTAAAATGCTGTTGTGTGTTAAGATACTGTTTGTCTTTTTCCTTAGAGGAATACCTTGCAAGCACAGGTCAGCTACCTGAAATCCAAGTATATGGTCTTCTGAGAATTCACTAATCATCAGTATACTTAAATCTGTGTTTATTTACACTGTTGAATTTCATTAAAACTTCAAGGTACATTAAAATGTCTTCAGTGATGCATTTGTATCAGCTTGCACGTGAAATTTACCTCCCACGTCCTCCAGAACTTTGACAGTGCTCTTCAATGTTGTTGTCTCCCAATCTGTACCCTAAAATACAGTACCAGAAAATATATATTATTGAATACTGTGCAAATTTTAAGTGAGCCTGAGAACTATGTCTGAGTATTTATATTCACCACATTCTTCCTCTGTCACAACAGAAATCACAGAGGTGCACCAATAACCAAGAAACACTTGTCCCCTTGTTTAGAGAGTGAAGGAAAACTCACATTCTTACCTACAGCTGTGAGGTTCCTGCACGTCTCCAGCATCACATCTCTGTAGAGACTCTTCTGGGAAGGATCCAGCAAAGCCCACTCTTCATGAGTGAAGTGCACATGCACATCCTCATAGGTCACTGCAGCCTAAAATAGCCCATACATACACATAATAAAAATGCTGAGAATCACTGCACTGTAAATGTACATTTCACTGAGAATATATTTACATAATTCTGGGTGCTCCACACATTTATCCCATATCACAGACATTCAAATGAGGTCAGCAAGTCATTTTACAAGTAAACAGAAAAGAAGGATCGAACCTCTCATTTCTAGGCCCACTGGATTCCATATGGCATTGCAAGAAAAATGATTATTAACAGACAAAACAGAGAGACACTCAAGCACATCAACACTATTGAATATACAATAGCAAAATTGTATCAAAATCCCTTACTTCAAGAAAAGATGGACAAGATGAAGGTGGTAATGCACATCTTTAATATCAGATCTCAGGAGGCAGAGACAAGTGAATTCAGTGATTGCTAGGCCAACCTACTTTCTGTACTATTTCCATGATAGCTAGAGGTACACAGTGAGACCCTGTCTCAAAAAAACAAATAAAAGTTAAAAAGCACTCAAAAAATTACTTGACATTCCCCCAACAAGTTCAAATTTACTCCAATTTAAGACTAGTTTATCAGAAAACTAGAGTGTCCCAGTTTAAACCATACGGGAATACAATATTTCTATACAGGAATGTATTTGTAATAAGTTACTGACAGATCAAAGAGGTCTCAAAAATATTAGCAAATATATATTGGTCCAAAATCAAAACCAAAACAACAGAAATGAAAGGAACATCGAGAGGAAAAATGGGTGAACACTTAAGATCAAGTGGGGACATCAGTCCCCAACACTCATTTGGAGGCTCCCAACCATCCAAAACTCTAGGTCAACAGAATCCAATGTGCTCTTCTGACTTCAGTGAACACCAGGCACACGAGTGGTACATATTCATGTATTTGTGTACACGTGTTTGCACACACACTTATGTGTATATGCAAAAGACTCATACACATTTTTTTAAAAGCAAAAACATACATAAAGATAAGGAGAATGTTAAACAACTACAATCCAATAATTGTGAAGACTCATTATTAACGTCAAAAATGCATGCAATTTGCTTAAAAAATAAGACCTTCTGCAAAAGTTCAAAACTCAAGATGTGACTAAAGGTCAATACAAGTGCTTGGTGCCAAGAGTAAGTACATGAGAGTGCCATGCTGCCCGTGGAAGTCGGGGCAGCTGACTAGGCTGAAGTGCAATCATGAAGTTTATCACTGTCTTTCCCACACGCTTTCCTGAAGCAAGCAATGTGTAAGATTCTGGACTAAAGGAAGGGAATGGCTTGGATGTTGGGGGGGGGGGGGGGACACATAAGCAGGTAGTGGACCTGATTTGAGCAGGCAAGGAGGAATTGATCTTGACAATATTGTCTGTACCTCTTCCTAAGGCTGATAACCCAGTGACCACTCCTTGGGACAATCATTTTATGATTACACAGAAAAGCCCATTTCAATCCACCATACAAACATGTGGAGCAGAATGGTAAGAACCTCATGGTATACAATGTTTATATGACAGGGAAGCAGCTGTGTTCTAAGCAGTACCAGGAGTTTGCCATACTGCATCAAAATTGAAAAAGAGAGTTTGCCAACTTTACATTTCATTGACTTCCAGGAAAGTGGACATTCTCATTATCAGAAGAACAATTAGATACCTGACATTGGGGGCAGGGTGGAAGAATATCTAAAAAAGGTATGTTCAATCCAAGTCATTGGTGAGAGAGACATCTTGCAGGAATTCCTGCCAAATCTGAGGACAATGGTGTGTCTGACATAGAGCTGAGAGTATTACTGGATGGAACAATGGTTACTGTCAGAGTGAAAAACAACAGCACTACAGATAGTGATGTCAAGAAAGGTTACACTAAAGCACAGAAGAAGAGGAAAAGTCTTACCAGTTACAAAAGGTATGTGAACAAAGGAGGATGGTCATACACCTCAAAATGTTAAGGACTTGTGAAATCTACTGTGCCTGTGATTCTAAAAGGAAGGGGCATGTTATCATAGCCATCAGCATCATGAACTTTAAATTTCATGCCTGCACTGAAAAAGGGCAGCTGGAGAACCAAGTAATAGCATTTGAATGGGATGAGATACTGCAATGGGACACAGATGAAGAAGGAATGGTCTTCTGTTCTGAATATGCATGAAGAGAAAAGAAGCCTCAGTGGGTTAAAATCTTGACACCATATTTCAATTATATGCAAGAATGTTTTGAGAGGGTATTATTCTTCAAGCTCAAGTTTAGAAAAGATGAATATTAGTTAGAGACTGATTATCCCATGTGAGCCAGGACATTCTCTGGCCTCTGGATGGTGAAGGGACTATGCAAAATTGCCCTGCTTCTTTCCTTGTATAAATGGTAGACATTGGGTACAGGCTCTCCCATCTATCATGACTTCATGGACCCTCTCTGCCTATCTGATGTTGTTGTTGTTGTTGTTTTGTTTTGTTTTTTAATCAAATAACCCTCCATGCTCTTCCTGACCCAGGAAAGCATCTGTCCTGAGTTTTAGCCATGTGACTGGATAAGTCACAGTAGTCTTTCTACACTAACCAAGAACATATGTATGTGTGGAGGAAATTTTTTTGCTACTGTTGTTTGTAGGCACCTATTAGTACTAGAGCAGAATTTAGAAGACTTGAGCTACTTACTCTCAAAGAAAATCAGACAATCAAGAAGTCAGTCACATGGAAGTTTGTGTTCTTGCTATAGTAGAAAGCACATCTGCCAGGCCTCCTTTACTTGGATAATAGCAGTAACTGAGGGTACACAGAGATCGAGCTCTGGAGAGGAACCAGACAGAAGAGGGACTGATCCTGGCAGTAGCACTTGGCCAACTGCTAAATATGGATGCCAACTTGATAGAATGCCCCCTTTTAAGCTGTCGAGCTGGGCTTCAGTTTTCCCAGGCCATGCACACTTTTAGTTTATTTGAGAAAAACTAATTGAATTTTCACTTTAGTATCTTGCATTTTTATTTGTGATTTGCAAAATGTGAAGAGAAAATGCAGAGACCATCCTGGTTCCAACGTTTCTCCAGCCCCTGCTCTAAAGCTAACCACCTTAAGATTGTTTGGTAATGTCACTTAATATAATTAATTATAACATATTCTTTTAAATAAATTGATTTATTGATGAAAAAAGAGTAAATGCTTGATATGCACAAAAACCTAATTCCATCAGCCAAAAACATAAGGCCAGAACAATAGTTTAACAAAGAAAAGCAATTGCTTCTATTCTACCTTACATTTTTCAGGGATGGAGTCTGTAATGGTGGAGATGGTGTGGCTGCATGAGAAGGAAGCATGGTGCTCAGTCTGAACCACCAGAAAGTACAAAGAAGACAAAGTGTGGTGAAGGAATAAACACTGAAAGCCCTTCCTCCAGAAAGGCTCCTCCTCCTAAATGTTCAATAAGCCCTCCAATGAAAGCCACAAACATGAGACAAATGCTCACATACACCATCCTACCTGGGAGAGTTTTCATTCAGCCTACCACATTTCAACAGAGATCATAGCATGCTCCTGTGTAGAGCCTATCCCAGGCATTGCATAATGCAAAACATAATTAGTTTCACTTCAAAGATCCTCATACTATGAAACATTCTCAAGACTGTTTCAATGTACAAGTTTCTTCTGACACTCAAGGAAAATCAAGACTGTGACATTGTGTGAAATCAAAAAACAAATTATGTATTTGGGGAGGCAAATGCTATGTGACTTCTTGGTTGCTGTATTTATATGGCTTAAAACAAATGTCAACACTCATAAATTTCCTTGTGTCAGTGAGCCTCCGGTAATATTAAGAGAGACAACAGACATCCTTGCTGTCTGTTGGCTTTATTCTCGAAACACACTGCTTTACATGAAGTATTTACTGGCTTCCTTGGCTAATGAAAAACTCTCTTAGCCATGTGCCTCCAACAAATAGCCAGGTATCAAGGAAAGCTGCTAATGATCTACAATGTTAGACTTCAAAGACTCTCGTGAATTTGCATCAGCCTGGAGAACCAACCTTAACAAAACACACACCCCAAAGGAACCAAAAGAATAGAATGCTGGGTGCCAAATGAGCCGCTGCCAGTGAGCAGCTGGAGGCTGCAGATGCAGGTGAAGCTGGGTCTTAACGCCTCACCTCACACTCCCACCCCCCATTGGTAATTTCCATGCCTGTTTTCCCTGAGACACTCATGACTGCTCTGTTCTACCTGTGGTGTCCATTCTTGTGTCCACTCAAGCATATCCTAGGAACCTCTAGTTTTATATTCATTTCTTAGTTGCTTTGACATAAACTAGTTATAGAAAAAAAAGAAAATTCTAACATTGTTTCCTTCTCAAAGATTTTAGATGTTTTCTGTATTCTGTACCTTATAGTCCTTAAACTATGACTGAGTACTTAACCCATGACTGAGTACTTAACCCATGACTGAGTACTTAACCCTCGAATGCATTTTTTTTTTTTTTTTTTGGAAGGGGAGGGTTTATCTCACTCACAGTTTCATGTAACAGTGAGTAATCAAAACCAGTGAGGGCACAAACTCAAACAGGACAGAAAACTGGAGGCAGAATCTGATGCACAGGCTATGGAGGGGTGCTGCTTATGGGGTTGCTCCCCACAGCATGCTCAGTTTGCTTTTTTATAGAAGCCAAGACCCAGAGTTGGCACAATACACATTAGGCTGGGAATGCCTCCATCAATCAATACTTAAAATATCCCATACACATTTCTCATTCTTTATGAATTTCACATCACACACCCCAATTCCACTCATCTGCCTCATTTCATCCCTCTGTTCCTCCAATTTTCCCCAAAAAGAAAAAAAATCATGTTGTGAAAGCTATACTGTGTCACAGTGTCACACAATATATTCTTTTGTCCACACAATTTACCCAAAAATGTTCATTACAATTGGTCTTATTAGAGGCCTCTGACTTCTGCTACACTATCGATATTGGATACTCATCAGGATTCCCCTTGGAACTGCCCTGTGTCATGGAGATCCTGCAGCTTTGGATCTGCAACAGAGGATCCTTCATGACCACAAGCAGTTCATGGATGAGATAGATGCTGGGGTAGCCTAACTCACAGCCCTGGATCTGCGTCTGGGTGACAGCTGAGTTGGTCAGCCTATCAGCTCTCCCACACACTACCACTAGAGCCAGGTCTACAGCACTTCTCCAGCAAGACAACCCAATGACATAGCAGGCAAAGATCACTCTCAGCTCTCTGGGCCAGCTGACCCACACCCACACGAGGGCCAGACTTACTGTGCTACTCAGACAAGACACAGGCTCTCTCCAGTGCTAAAGCCAGCTCCTCTGTCAGGCACAAGTGACAAGGATTGAGGGGGAAAGGGCATCTCTCCATCACCCATACCACCACACAGCAAATGAGGAGTGGGGCCGGCTCTCCCATGTGCTAAACAGGTTTCAAGTATGACTTTCACCAAAAGAACATACTTTACAATGACTGTCTCAAAAATAACTACTTATGTCTCTGATAAATGATTAAAAGAAAAAAAGATTCAAAACCTTTGCAAGGTCTAAGAATTAAAAACTTAAATAAGTTTTAAGGATCTCAAAAAATATTTAAAATGTATAGAAATAAAACAAAAGTTTCAGATTTCTTTCCCCTTCTGTGCTGTTATTACTCTGAGATTTCAGAAGTTCAAGATTTGATGGAGCACTGACTCCTTACTACTCAGTCACAAGTTCAGGATTTTCAGTCTTCTAGATATAACTTAAAGATGCTTTCCATCAGACTAAAACACTTCTGTCCAATCTACATATCTAGGTCTCTAGAAAAAAAAAAAAAAAAAAAAAAAAAAAAAAAAAAATCCCATGCCTTTTTAACCTAAAGGTATACTTTTTACTAAGACCCAAAGGCATGAGTCTACTCCCGCTGTCTTACAGACATTTGTTAACTGCTTTTTCTATCATGTGGATTTCAAAACAATGGTAATGCTAATAATATATCTCCTTTTGTAAACTAAAAATTCATATAAGCTTTGGAGAATCAAAAAAGTCATAAGACTTGGATCCACCTGTCACATGTTAAAGGGACTCAATATAAATGCAGTCTATGTTTCTACATCTATTCCTGAAAATTCAATTTTCCCCTAATCTTGGGATTTCTCTATGTCTTAATTAGGGTTTTGCTGCTATGAAGACACACCATGTAACCCAAGGCAACTTGCATAAAAGCATTGCAATTTACAGGCAGACTTGGTGATGGAGGCACAGTTGCATTCTATATTTGATCCTCAGGCAGCAAGGAGGAGACTATGTTCCACAGCCAGCCAAGCAGAGACACTGATACCACACTGGGCAGAGTCTGAGCATAGGAGACTTCAAAACCCATCTCCATAGTGACACACTTCCTTCAACAAGACCACATCTACTCCAAGAAGGCCAAGCCTCCTAAAAGTGTCATTCCTGAAGTGGAAATTCTAGTTGTACCATGCAATGCAGACTCATGTGATATTTTGCTGAAGCAAGACCCTCCAGAGGACACATGATGTTTGGAGAAAGTATAAGTAGGACCAATAGACAGTGACAAGAGCTTGTACTGCTAGCCATGCAGTGCTTCATGGGTCTCACCTCTTTGCTGATCTTCATTTTGAAGCATGGCAGACAACTTCTCTTTGGATTTCAGCTGGTTCTGCTCACTCCTGCTAACTCATGCTGATTTGGCATAAGCCTGGCTATTTCTGCTGGATCGTGCCACTGCTGCTGATTCATGTTTGGTGAACTGGACTACTACCAGTATACTGACAAAGGAGATTGGAATCACCCCAGAGAACTACTTCTAAAAAGGTCCACATTCCCTTGTCCTAATTTACCATCTTTTCATCCCTACCTTTGGACAGTGTGCTAAAAGGGGGTTAAAAGTGTTTGAGAACCCTTATTAAAGTAGGTTTTGAAAAATCTAACCCTAAACATTCCCTATCGGTCAAACATTCAAACATGAGACTATGTTCTTCACTAGTCTTACAGGATCCCTAACATTGTTAATTTTGATCTTACTCTTAGCTCCTTGTATCATTAATGCTATTGCATGGTTTGTGCACAGTTATATAAGCACAATTAAGCTCATGATTCTGAGGATCCAATACAACTCCCTCTACTCTGAAACAGAAAATCAAAGACTGGAAACAAGTAAAATGATGGGGGAGGGAGGTGGTGGTTGGGACAAATGAGACTTCTCTTAAGTACTGCCATTTTGTTTTCAGACTCCATTGGTCATAAGATGAAATTAAGTTCAAGTTCCAACGCTCTAGGGGAGCTGAGGAATTTCCAGATGTCTAGCCAATTTCTTCCTTATTAATTTATTCCTCAAAACATAATGATTGTTTGTCAGGTGTTACATGGCTACATGACACAGTTTCAGCTGCCGGAGCACCATCAATCTGAGTAATACATCGCTGGCTTTCTAGTACACAGATGACACTGTTTCACGTATACTTGTCTGCTTTGTCTTTTTCTTCTGGGAAAAGGATTGAGGGCATTACTAGAGAAGGAAATGGCTCAGATGTCTATTAGGAACTGACTGCTCTGGTCCTGGCCAATCAAACAGTCAACTCAGGCATAACAGGACAAGGAGTTCTGGATGTGGAGGCTGACTGCCTTAACTCTTCTCTGGGAAATTTTAGCCAGCTCATGATGATTACATTGTACTAGGAAGTATTTGGAGCAGGAAATGTTTTTGAGAAACCTGAAGTTTTAGTCGTTAAGAGAATTGAAGACCCCAAGGAAAAGGAACACTGGGCCTAGCTCACTAAGAATAGGAATGTCAGGCTGGATAGCTCAGTGGTTAAGAACACTGACTGCTCTTCCAGAGGTCCTGAGTTCAATTCCCAGCAACCATATGGTGGCTCACAACCATCTGTAATGGGATCCGATGCCCTCTTCCGGTGTGTCTGAAAACAGCTACAGTGTATTCATGTGCATAAAATAAATAAATAAATCTTAAAAAAAAAAAAAAAAAGGGATGTCCATAGAAAATATAAGGGACAAGATAGGGGAAGAAATAACTGGATCTATTGGATTAACTGACCTTCCTGGAAAGATTGGAACATGCTGATTTGACTCCCAGGCATTCTTTGCCTAAGGAAATTAGGGTACAAGTTTTAAGAGACAGAATTTAGGCTTGTGAAGGAGTCCTGAGGTAAGCTGCAAGAGGAATGAATGTTGCATATGAAGTTTGAAAAGTACTGTAGATATAGATATTTGCATGAGCGTAATAAAGAGGTCTTACAAAGTTTACGCAAGCTAAAAATATTAACATGGTCCTGACCTGTTTAGCACCTTTCTTTTTCATGCTAATGCTGTAACCGCATGACCTATGATTTGGAGGTTTTTCTGAGAGGTAAAAGTTAATGTATAACTTACTTTAGCAGACACTAAACTGTGTCTTTGTGTGTGCACTATGCTTTCTGGTGGCACAGTTACATGGGGTTTTTTAGGAAAACTAATGTGCTTGAGAAAAATAATGAAAAAGCTTTTGGTTGTGTATTACTGCATAACAAGGAAGTGTATAACTAATAAAAAACTGAGGTGAACTCAGAGAGGAAAAAAAAAAGACAAACCTGAAAGCTGTCTCTGAACTCAGCTTCTGAACAACTATGAGTCACCTTCAGCTGGAGCCTGCATCATTGCCCGAGACCCTTGACTTCACACTGATCCGATCCTTCCATTCTCAAGAACCCTGAAACAACTGAGGGTGGTCTTAAGCAATTGTTCCTAGCCACAAAAGTACAAATGATCTTGACTGATGGCCTTGGCAGCACCAAACACAGTGGGGTGGACACTATTATATCAATCACGAATCAGGAGAATACCCTATACATTTACCCACAGGCCAGTCTGACTCTAGTTTGTGTCAAGCTGACCCAATCTCACCAGTACCTCTGAGACATCTCCCAACTCCCAAACATAAGACTTTTAACCAAACCTCAATCACCTTAACTCAGTTTTCAGCCTGTTAATGGGCACACTCACATGCAAAATTTTGAAAGTCTGTCAAGTTTAAGACTGGAGAGATGGCTCAGCATTAAGACTTCTGCTCTAGCAGAAGACCTGGGTTTGGTTCCCAGCACTAACATGATGATACAAAATTAACACTAGATCCTGGTGGAGGGCAACTAATGACCTCTTTGGTCTTCTGTAGCACCAAACACTCAAGTGATGAACACACATGCCTGGAAGCAAAACACTCATGTACAGGAAACAACATTTAGTAAATTAAAAATACAGATCCTCAGCCGGGCAGTGGTGGTGCACGCCTTTAATCTCAGCACTTGGGAGGCAGAGGCAGGTGTATTTCTGAGTTCGAGGCCAACCTGGGCTACAGAGTGAGCTCCAGGACAGCCATGGTTACACAGAGAAACCCTGTCTCGAAGAAAAAAAAAAAAAAAACAAAACCAATCCTCATATTTCTTATATGTCACCATGGATAAAATGGCCAGAAATACACAGAAATGTGACAAATATCTTTGGCCAAACTATAAATGTGTAATTAAAAAAAATCAACAAATTCAATTAAAGGAGAAAAATTCCAAGATTGTAGACAATACGTCTCAATATTATTTCAGTACAGATTCTGAGCTATAGATTCAACAAACATCCAATAAAGAGTCTAACGATCTCTGCAAAGAACGACAAAATGTCATCATGAATGAAAACATGAGCGACACAAGACGGAATAAACAGCACAGAGGACACCATCTCACTTCAAAACTTCCCCTCCACCTGCAATAAAGACTGTGCTGTTTGAGAAAGAATAGAGATCTGCAGGACATGAGAGAACACTTAGAACAAAATCACAATTAATATTTGGTCAATTTTGACAACTGAGGCAGGGAAACCCAGTGAGTCTGGCCTTACTAACACACGTGACTGGACCACCGCGGCATCTACATGCGAATGTGTTACTAACACAGACTTTATACCTGCGCAGAGTTAACTGCAGACGGATCCTACACCTGGATGTCAAGTGCCAGGTACAGAACCTCAGAAGACACTAGAGTACAGACACTAGGGAACTAGAGCTCTGCCTGTCAGGGAACCTGCCTTCCCTGACCGTGAAAGCCGCGCATGCGCGTGCGCTGAATAATGCCCAGCAGTTTGCGGACACCAGGTCTAGCTTCCCACGTTGTACGCAGGCGCATTCTGGGGTACTTAGTCCCGTTTCCGCCGGGGCGGTGCAGGGACAAAGGGAATCACACCGGGCGCTGAGTCTCACCGCCGGCTCCCGCACCCCGGGACAACGCCACACGGGCTCCCGCCGATCCTCCCCGCGTGGAGGCGGCGGCCCCGCTCACCATGGCGCCGATTCCGAGCTCGCCCACTCTCCTCAAACCTCCTAGCAGCGGTTGAAAAAGCAGCACACGAAGCCACCAGAGCCTCCCTCAGACTCAGTCAAACTTGCAGCATGGTGGACCGGAAGTGCCCGCCTACATTCTGACTGACAGTCCGAGTCCAGGCTCTGATTGGTTAATGAGGCCTGGATGACAGGCGCTAACTCCCTAGAGACAAAGTGGCTTACCCGAACACAGCACAGTGGTTTCCAGCCCTGTTGTCCAGGCACAGAACTTTCCCAGACCTGAAATTGGCATTACAGCTGAACTTGTGCCCGGACTGCAAAGTCATTCCTTCACTTTTCCTTCACACTGTAGGTACCCCTTCTTCCTCCTGGGCACAGAGTATTAAGTCATACACCCAGGGATAAAAAACTGAGGTGGCTATTTCATCAAGGCAGAGGCTGTCTGCCAACTTCTCCCTGCATCCCTCAGTCCCTACTGCTTATAGGGTTGGCTGGCATGCCCCACCCCTACCCTGAACTTCTACTGTCCTACTTCCCACAGTGGTCCTTCCCTTTATAATCCAACCATTTAGATTACCTAGGGGTGGGAATGTATTTTTATTTTTCATCTACCCTTTACATTCCTGATCTCTTGGTCTGCCTATAAGAGGCTATTGGTGGAGCCTAGTTGGAGCATAAGACCAGAGCATCCTGGAGATCCCAAAACAATGGGATGATCACCAGCAGCAGTGGAGTAGAGTCCACCAGAGCCTAGAGTGCTACAGAAGGCAGACCTGGAGATGTGACCCAAGCCCTTTGGAAGAGTCCAAAAGATAATGTGTGGATCCCAGGCGTTAGAACAAGAAGATGATGTGAAGTTGAAGTTGCCTTGAAGACTCCAAGATGTTAAAGATGCCAGAGCCATAGAATACCTGCCAAGGAAAGCTGCTAATAGAAAGTGGAACCAGCCCAAGAGAAAGAATTGTTTCAGTCACCAAGGCTTAAAGGAGTTAGAGACCAGACATGACGATGCAGAGTTTGGAGTTTCCCCAGCTGATTTTTGGTCTGGCTTTGGTCCAGTAGTTCCTCACTAGAATATTTTGGAATGGTAATGTGCATCCTGTGATGTTGAAAGTATATGATTTCCTTTATGATTTGGATTTTACAGATGATTACAGTTAAGAGATTGCATAAATCTCAGAAGAGACTTTGAACTTTGGACTTTTAAACATCGTTGAGACTATGATAGGCTATGGGGACTTTTGAAGTTGGACTAAATGTATTTTGCATTATGCTATGGCTAGGACAGCCTCTTAGACTGGTGTATTTAGACAAGGGTATGGGGGCCAGGGAATGGAATGTGGTTGTTTGAATGTGCTTGGCCCATGAGGATTGGCACGACTCAGAGGTGTGTCAATGTTGGAGTAGGTATGGCCTTCTAGGAAGATGTGTGGCTCTTGTGGGATGGGTGTTGAGGCTCCTATGGTCAAGCTCCATTCCATGTGGAAGAGAGCCTCCTCATGGCTGCCAAGGGAAGACAGCCTGTCCTATCATAGGTGCAGTCAGATCAAGATTACTCTTGGCTCCTTCAACACCTTGTCTGCCTGTTCACTGCCATGCTTCTCACCATAATGATAATGGACTGAACCTCTGTAAATGTAAGCCAGCCCCAACTAAATAGTTTCCTTTATAAGATTTGCCATGGTCATGGTGGGGTTTTTTTCATAGCCATAGACCCTAACTAAGGCACACACTCATCAGTGTTTATGCATTTACAATAACTGAATGGTATGAAACTAAATGGATTGACAATTCTACAACATGGCTCTCACGTGGCTATCATTAAAATTGTGACATCTGTTAAGGCATTCTTTCCTTGTCTTGTTTATTAGAGAAATGCCCTCAAAACATTGATCATGTACCTGGAATTGGGATATGTGGCATTATGAGAACTTAATAAGCATCACAAAGCTGTGTTTACTTATACTGTAGCTTTTCCTTAAAACTTCATGGTATATTACAATCTCTTCAGGGGTACATGAGTATCAGCTTGCACATGAAAATTACCTGGCATGTCTTTTAGACCTTTTTCGGTATTCTTCAACATTGTGGTTTTCCCATTTACAAATAGCCTCTAATATAATACCAGAAAATGAATATAATCAGAAATTATGCACATTTTTGTAGTCATGTGCCTCCAACAGATATCCAGGTACTAACAAAGGTCCTAACCCTCCACAATGGCTAGATTTGAAGGCTCTGGTGAATATGCAAAAGCCTAAAGAGCCAAACCTGGGAAAACACACATCCAAAGAAAACCAAAAGAACAGACTGCTGGGTGCTACATAAGCTGCCATCAGTGAGCAGCTATGAGAGCTGGAGGCTGCAGACAGAGGCAAAGCTGGGTCTTAGCACCTCACCTCATGCCCCTGCCATACACTGGCACTCTCCATGACTGTTTTTTCTATTTGTGACTCCTCTGTTCACCCTTTGAAGTCCATTCTTGGTTTCTGCCCAAGAATGCCCTAGGAACTCATGTTTTTATCTCCATTTTTTTAGTGGCTTTTGGCATAAACAAGTTATGGAGAAAGTACATTGTTATATCGTTTCCTTCTCAGTTAATTTATATGTTTTCTGTTTTCTGTGTCCTAACCTATGAGTGAGTACTTAATCCTAAATGGCATCTGCTGAAATATAATTTACTCTTGCTAACCCAGGCCACCTAACTTATAAAAAGCCATCTCTATGTGGGGGGGTTAGTCTGAGTTCTTTCATGATTTACTTCTATTTAGATTGAAGTCTGTTGCAGAGATTGATGGATTGTAAAATGGAGAAGATGATCAAGGAAGTGCTTATCTCAAAATTTTTCCATTTTCTTTTTCTTTCTCCCATTTTTTTTTTCAAGAAAGGGTTTCTCTGTGCAGCTCTTGCTTCCCTGGAACTCACTCTGTGAAGGAGGAGGGCCTGGAACTCACAGAAATCTAGCAGACTGTGCCTCATAAGTGCTAGGATTAAAAATGTCCCCATCAACAACCAGCATCAAAAAAATGTTTAAAGGGCATACTGGAAGTTTGTCCCTGAAGGAAGACAAACCCCTCCCTAACTCACAGCCATTAAAAGTTTACTGGTATTCTGTTACTCTCTTGTACATTTACAGATATTTCATTCTTCTATGATTGTGTTGAAAATGTTTTCTGGGCCTTTGATCTGGGAATCTTCTTCTTTCTTAATTCCTATTATTCTTAGGCTTGATCTTTTCATAGTGTTCCAAACTCCCTAGATGTTTTGTGTCATGAACTTTTTAGATTTTCCATTTTGTTTGACCGATGTTTCAATTTCTTCTATCATATCTTCTATGCCTAAGATTCTGTATTCAATCTCTGGTATTCAGTTGGTGATTCTTGGATCTGTTGTTCCTGTTCTCTTCCCTAGGTTTTCCATCTCCAGGATTGCCTCAGTTTCTGTTTTCTTTATTGCTTCCATTTCCATTTTCAAGTCTTAGTGTTATTCATATCCTTCACCTGTTTGATTGTATTTTCCTGTATTTCATTATATTTATTTGCTTAATCTTTTAATGCCTCTAACTGTTCGAATGTTTTCCTGATTTCTTTAAGGGTTTTATTCATTTCCTCTTTAAAGGCTTCTGTCATCTTTATAAGATTGGATTTAAGATTATCTTCTTGTGCTTCTGTTTCATTTGGATATCCAGGGCTTGCTGTACTAGGATAGCTGGGCTTTAGTACTGCCCTGGATCTTGTTGGTTATGTTTTTACACTGTCCTTTAGGCATCTGGTTTTCCCTGGTATTGGATGGATGATCCTGATGACCTCAAAACTTCTTGGGAAGGCAAGGGGAGCTGTGGACCAGACAATAAATGTCAGGGGACCCAACTCTGCTGGATGTTCCCCTAACTGGGCTGCCTTGTCTGACCTTAGTAAGAGAGGATGCAACTAGTCCTGCAGTAACTTGATGTGCCAGGGAGGGGAGTGATACCCAGAGGGGGCTTCCCCTTCTCAGAGAAAAAGGGGAGAGAGGAATGTGGGAAGGATCTGTGTGAGAAGGTACTGGGAGGAGATGGGGGCTGAAATTGGGATGTAAAGTGAATAAATAAATAATTTTTTAAAAAGTTTACTGGTCTTTTTGCCATGTGAGGTTCAGTATATACATTCAAGAAGTTTGGAATATACAGCTGATGTTAAACCTCATTCACCTGACCTTAATAGGAGAAGCTGCCACTAGAGGCCTTGAGACAACCCAAATTTCAAATGTTTTAATTGTGGTGAGCAGGGTCATTTCAAAATAAACTGCAGGAAAAAAAGACAATTTAATCCCAAAAGGGAGCCTAGGCCTCCTGGAATATGTAAAAGATGTGGCAAAGGCCAACATTGGACTAGGGACTGTAGATCAGCAACAGACAAATAGAGAAATGCTTTACCAAAAAAAACCCAGGAGAGGATTTTGTGGGCCACAATGCCAGACAGGGAGAGTTCTCTTCCACAGGACCATTAAATACCAGTACTCTGAAATGAGACATTAAAAGAGATAACAAGGTTGAGGCAAATTCTATAGACAATTCCAAAAAACTAAATTGGGGCCAAAAATGAATATTTTGGCAAATTCCTATAGAGGATCAAAGATCCAAGCTAAGAATACTAGTAAACAATATTGAAATTGAAGGAATGGTTGACACTGGAGCAGATGTCACCATTATTTCTGCAAATTCTTGGTCTGCAGGTTGGCCACTTCAAGATGTAGACATCTAATTGCAAAGAGTTGGGACTTTATCCCAAATAAAGCAAAGCACCAGATGCCTTAAATATACAGGGCCAGAAGGTCAGATGGGAAAATTAATGGTAGGTACATGGCTGATATAGCCATAAACTTATGAGGAAGAGATCTATTACAACAGTGGAAAGTACAAATTAATACTCCTTCAGTTTCAGAGGCTGGCCACAAAACTGGTCAGGCTCCTAATAAAAAAATCAAATTAGTTAAGAAATGTTATCAACGATAGTTATGGGCTGTCCATAAACAAGACACAGCAGGGGCTGACACCTTAGCTTTACATCAAGGAGCCACTGCTGATAAAACACCAACAGCCGTACCACTAAGGTGGTTAACTGACCAACTCATTTGGATTGATCAATGGTCTATGAAAAAAGAAAAGCTACAGGCACTAGAACAGCTAGTCCGGGAGCAGCTAGAGGCTCAGCACATAAAGGAGTTCACCAGCCCTTGGAATTCTCTAGCATTTGTCATTAAAAAGAAATCTGTCAAATGGAAGATGTTGAAAGATCTCGGGATAATTAATAAGATTATTCAGCCAATGGGTTTCTTGCAGCCTAGGATCCCACTTCCTTTCTTGTTGCCTAAGGAATGGCCTATCATAGTGACTGATCTAAAAGATTGTTTTTTTCACAATTCCTCTACATGAATTCAATAAGGAAAGGTTTGCTTTCTCAGTACCTACCTTCAATAGAGATCACCCAGTAAAAAGATATCACTGGAAAGTCCTGCCACAAGGAATGTTAAATAGCCCTACCGTGTGTCAATATTTTGTACAACAACCATTGGAGATGACTCATAAAAAATTTCCTCAATCCATTATTTATCATTATATGAATGATATCCTACTGACTGATTCAGAAATAAATATCCTGGAAAGAATGATGAAGAAAAAAAGCCTTGCCTTGCTGGGGATTGCAAATTGCTCCTGAAAAGTACAAAGAGGGGATTCTATTAATTATCTAGAATATAGAATAAGTCAACAAAAGGTTAGGCATCAAAAGGTGCAAATCAGAAGAAACCAATTAAGGACTCTTAATGATTTTCAGAAGTTATCAGGAGATATTAACTGGCTACAGCCTGCAATTGGCTTGGCTACTCAAGAGTTAAACAATTTATTTCAAATCTTACCAGGTGATAAAGATTTAAATAGCCTAAGGCAACTAACAGCTGAGGCTGCAAAGGAGTTAGCTTTGGTAGAAAGGAAATTGCAGGATACACATCTAGATCTATTGATCCAAAGACGATCTGCATCTTAGTTATCATACCTTCTACTCATTCCCCTACAGGAATTCTTATGCAGAGGTTAAAGTGTATATTAGACTGGATATTTCTAGCACATAAACAGAGTAAGAAAAAATTTTAAACTACATAGAAAAGGTTTCTGAATTGATACTAAAAGGAAAAATGAGACTTCGACAATTAGCTAGAATGGATCCAGCTGAAATTGTGGTACCTTTTACTACTGCAGAGATTCCCTGATTATAGACACAGGATGAACATTGGCAAAGGACATGCAGTAATTTCTTGGGAGAGATTAATAACAAATATGCTAAAAGCAAGCCACTTAAGTTCATAGAAACTAATTCAATTCTCCTTCATATAATAAAAAGAATTCCAATTTCTGGAGCCTCTACATTTTACACTGATGCCAATAAAGCAGGAGGCTGGATACAAATCAGAAGATGTAAGTAAGGTAGTTGAGAGGCCCTATAAATCTGTTCAAAAACATTAATTATATGCAATACTTAATGGTGTTGTCAGATTCTCAAGAGTCTTTTAATATAGTAACTGACTCTCAATATGAAAAAAGGGATGTTTTACACATAGGGACTGCTGAACTTACTCAGGATGATTCTGAATTGACCTCACTATTTATTCAGCTACAACAAATAATTAGAAATAGGAGTCATCCACTATATATAACACATGTAAGATCCCATACAGGCCTGCCAGATCCTCTGGTGCAAGGTAATAATGAAATTGATCAGCTATTGATAGGAAGTGTACTAGAGGCTTCAGAGGGCCAGGACAATGAATAAAAATATGCAGCAGTGTGCAGTGGGGAATGGGGGGAACAACTACAAAGTCCCAGACACCATGGATGTGGGAGGCTCCCCGGACCCAATGGGGATGACTTTAGCTGAAATGCCCTGTTGTGGACTACTGTTTGTATGTTCTGCTCCCTCAAGAGTGCCCTTTATTCGGGTGCATTTAGGTGAAACCTTTATTAGTCAGATAAAGCTAGAGCCTGTGATTGGGCAGTGGAAAAAGAAGTTGGAGCTGAAAGTTTTAGAGAGGAGATGGGGGGGGAGGGATGGGAAAGACAAGATGGTACCTGAAGGAGAGGATGATGAGCCAGAACCACATGGTCCTAGGAGCCATAAGTAACAAGGGATTTCTTACATAGACAATTGAATAATGTAGGACACTTTTGTCCAATCTAGGTGTGCAGCTTGTAGATATATTAATTGAGTTTTGAGTTCTTTGTGTAGGCATTTTAGGGGTTGAGGATTTACTGTTATAAGTCTGGCTGGTAAATTACAAGCTTCTGGAATTTTTATTTTATGGGGCTAGGAGATCAGAGCAAGCAGCAGCCATTTCTGCATGCTAGCCAAAGGGGATGGTTGGCTTGGGAGTGTGGAGCGGTTCAGCAGCAGCTGACCACAGGAATCTGGGCAGACTGCCACTTGTGACTTCCCATGGGGGAAGGGAGACCACCATTGCCAGTGCCTAGCCGGCCATAGCATGGGTTGATTTTTTTTTAATCTACACTACAATGCCCAACAGTGAGGATATGGAACCTGAAGAGCCCACCTCCAGTAGATAGACAGGCCCCCAGTTGAGAAATGGGGCCACCTACCCATCTCCTGTCTAAAGGAAATGCAGGGACAAAAAAGTGGAGCAGAGATTGAAGGAAAGGCCATCCAGAGACCACCCCAGGTTGGGATCCATCTCATGCACAGACACCAAACCCCGACACTATTGCTGATACCAAGATGTGCTTGGAGACAGGAGCCTGGAATGGTTGTCTTCTGAGAGGCTCTACCAGCACCTGACTGAGATAGATGCAGATATTTACAGCCAACCATTGGACTGAACCTGGGGACCTATATGAAAGAGTTAGGGGAAGGACTGAAGGAGCAACTGAAGAGGATTGCAACCCCATAGGAAGAACAACAGTATCAACTAACCAGACCCCTCAGAGACTAAGCCACCATCCAAAGAGCATACATGGGCTGATCCATGGTCCCCTGCTACATATTAAGAGGACTGTCCTTGTCTCGTCTCAGGGGGTGAGGATGCCCTTGGTGATGTGGGATGCCCCAGAGAAGGGGAATACTAGAGGGGAGAAGTGGGTTGTGGTGCACACTCTTAGAGGCAAAGTGGAGGAACAATGGAGTGGGAGTGGGGTTGTGGAGGGGGTACCAGGAAGGAGGACAACATTTGAAATGTAAATAAATAGAATAATTAATAAAAGAAATTTAAATAAATAGAATAGTTAATAAAAACAAGGACATCATGAATTTTGCAGGCATACTGATAGAACTAGGAAATATCATGCTGAGTGAAGTAACTCAGACACAAAAGGACATGTAAATACTCAGTGATATTAGCCATAAAGTACGGAATACCCATGATACATCCCACAGGCCCAAAGAAGTTAAACAAGAAGAAAGGCCCAAGCAAGAATCCTTGGATCTCACTTATAAGTGGAAATAAAATAGTCATAGAAAGCAGAGGGAGGGAGGGAACTGAGTGGGACAGGGGATGGGGAAAGGAAAGGGGAGGCAGGATCAGGTGTAGGTAGAAACAGGTGAGTGGGCCAGACGAGTGAATGAAAATCTGCAGCTGCCAGTGGTGAAGCAGTTGGGAGAACCTGTGGGAAGTCTCAGAGACCTGGGATGTGGGAGGCTCCTAGGAGTCAGTGTGGGTAACCAAGATGCCTAACAGTGGGGAACTGGATCCTGAAGAGGCCATCTCCTGTAGCCAGACAACCCCTAGTAGAGGGATAAGGAAACCACCATGCCTAAAAACTTTTGACCCAAAATTTATCCAGTCTAAAAGAAATGCAGAGGCAAAGATGGAGCAGAGACTGAAGGAATGGCCACCTAATAACCAGCCCAACTTGAGCCCCATCTCATGCACAAGCACCAAACCCTGAAACTATTAAGGATACTCTGTTATGTTTGCAGACAGGAGCCTAGCAGGAGAGGCTCTACCCAGCAGCTGACTGAAAACCACAGTCAAACATTGGATGGGGCTCAGGGACTCTTATGGAAGAGTTGGGGAAGGACTGAAGGGCCCGAAGGGAATAGGAACTCCACAGAAAGACCAGCAGAGTCAACTAACCTGGATCCCTGGGAGCTCTCAGAGACTGCAACACCAACAAAAAAGTAAGCATGGGCTGGACCAAGGCCACCAACACATATGTAGCACATGTGCAGCTCATTCCCTATGTGAGTCCACCAACAACTAGACCAGGGGCTATCCCTAAAGCTGTTGCCTGACTGTGCAATCCGTTCCCTAACAGGGCTGCCTTGTCTGTCCTCAGTGGGAGAAGATATACCTTACACTGCAGAGACTTGATGCACAGAGTGGAGGATACCCAAGTGAGCCTCACCCTCTCAGAGAAAATGGGAGGGAAAGTGGGGGAAGGACTCTGGGTGGGGGACTGAGTGGAGGCAGTGATCAGGATGGGAAGGAAGGAAGCAAGCAAGTAAGCAATTTCAGATTAGCTGAGATTCCTATCAGAGGCAGATATAAAGACTGAAGTGGCCACATCCTGTTGCTGGGCAGAACTTCCAGAGGAGGAAGGAGCACATAAATCCATCCACAAAACTTTCAACACAAAATTTATCTTGCCGACACAATGTGTAGGGATAAAGATGGAGCAGAGAACAGCCAACCAATGACTGCTCCAAATTAAGACACATATCATGTAAGAGAGCCAAACCTTGACACTATTAGTGATACTCTGCTATGCTTCCAAACAGGAACCTAGTGTAACTGTCTCCTGAGAGGCTTCATCCAGCAGCAGATGGAGACAGGTGCAGAGACGCACAAGGAAACATCCAGCAGAGCCCAGAGAGTCTTGTGGAAGAGTGGGTAATAAAAGAAAGCAACTCAGAAGAATCAAAGACACCACAAGAAGACCCACAGAGTCAAGTAATCTCTGTTCACCAAACCCTTTTTTTTTCTTCCTGTTAACACAAATACAGATCCTCTCTCCCAAAATAGCATGCTCTTGATCCAGAAACCCAAAGTCATCAAAAGTATAGATTGACTTAATTTAGCAGCCTGATTTTATTTAGGTCTGCTCTACTTTGGCCTCTCAGATAGAGGATTTGTAATACCATTATAACCACCAAACTTATAGTCACCTTAATTTTGATAATTAAAATAACTTAAAACAATTATTATTATTATTATTATTATTATTATTATTATTATTATTAATTGAGATAGGGCTTCTCTGTGTAGCCTGAGTTAACCTGGATTTGTTTACAGATTAAGTTGGCTTCAAACTCATAAGAAACCTAACTGTCCATGCCTTTATCTTCAAAGCATTAAGATGAAGAGCCTGGATTTATCTTCTTTATCTATATATCCTTAAAAATATTTAAAGCAATTTCCATTTATTTCTCCCTTCTATCCTTAAAAACAATTAAAGTAATTATCATTTATTTCTCCTTTTTATAGAGATTAATGTCTGAAGATAAATACACTTATATACCCTTTCTTTTTATATAAATTGAATTAATATCCTTTTCTATATTTATTATTTCAATTCCCTTCTATTTACCATACAAGCCTACTTTCAGGGCAACATATGTGTCATGTGCTAGGCTAAGAAGTCTCAGTATTCCAGTGGAGCACACACTGAAAGAACCCCGTTGCTTATGATAATATTGACATCTTTATGAAGGTGATGAGCATCAATACCTCCATATGGAGTTACTTCAATTATGACAAGCTAACAACTGGGTGAGAAATGCCCTTATTTCATCTGAAGACAGAATGCCGGCCAAGAAGGATAAACAAACACAAGATAAATAACTACTAAGCTCTACCAAGATAGGATAAGCTAATTCTTCATAATTCCTACTTCACTTAAGGTCTGTCAAATGTTCTTGGCCAGAAGACTGAAAATAGATACTACCATATTATAAGAAATATTGGGGACTATCCAGACAGTCAACTGCCTCTGCCAATTATTTAAATTTTAAAAACTATGTTGTTATACTTCTTACATAATCAAATACTTATTCCTTCTCAAATCTCTGATGAGATTAAAGACTAAATATAATCTCATAATTAAAAAATTATTTAACATTAAAAAATCCTAGATTTAAAAGATAATTTTCAGGTGATAATACAAGTTAAAATAAAAATAATTAAGATATAAAATGATAAATTAATTAAGATAGATAATAAAATACTTATCTAAATTGCCACATATAATAGACTAGACATTATAAATATGTTATACCTTATAATTTACATAACTATTATAATTACATTCAATTTATATCTAAGAAAAAAAGCCTTTTATAATCCTGACCCAGTGTTTCAACCCAACATTTGACCATTTCATTCGCAGGAAAAAGCCATACACAACCTCTGTATTTACAATAAGCCTCAAATAGCACAAGAGTTGGGCAAACACTTGCCCTCTATTATTAGAATCTACTTTTTTACCGATAACCCTGAGTCATTACTTACTACTTACTATGTTTTATCTAGGCTGTTCTTAACTCCAATTGGTCAGCCCTCAGGGCCACATTTTTATGGCTCACCTAACCTCTGGCAGCTTCTCCTTTCTCCAGCACCTTCTTCTTCTCCTCCTGGTTCCCTGACCCCAAGCCCAGGGACATTTAAACCCCACCTATGTCTCTTTGGCCAGACTATTGGCTGTTGGCACCTTTATTTACCAAACAGAAAAAACTTGGGGCCAGGGTCACTGGGGCTATGTGTAGACTCTAGGTCTTGGGGGCCTACACTTGGCATTACAATAAACAGCAAGACCAGACCTCAACAGATTAAAGAAAGTGCTATAAAATTAAAATGTCCAGAAGGCATAGTTGAGTTTCTTCTGGGATGGGAGGGTATCCTGGAACTTGGAAGCCCAGGAACCATACATCTCTGAAGGAAAATGGTATCCCAGTAAAAGGGCATCCTGAGACATGGGAGCTCAAGAATCACACAGCTCTGGGAGGAAGCCTCCTCAGCAGAAGCACTGGAGCTCCCAGGGGAGGGCCTCAGACCCGCTCCTTCTTCACTTCTACTCTTCATTGCTTCCCTTTTTTTACTCAGCACCTTCTGACAACAGAGTCACATCAGGCAGAAAATCTCATGAAAGATTTATTGGAGGATCCAGGATGTGGAGGGATGATGAATCCAGGGATGACTGCCCTCTGCTCCCAGGGGAAGCAGGAAATTGGACAAAGGGCAGGGCTTTTCAGGGCAGAGATTTCTGGATTGAGGATTGGGGGGTGGGGGTGATTTCAAGTCCTGAGCTTGGGGAGCTCAGGGATAGGCAGGTTTCCATGATCAGGGATTTGTGGGATTATTTCAACCCTTTCCCCAGCAAACTGCCCATGGGTTAGGGTAGGAAATCCTTCCTGATTATATATAGCTGGTTTTTGTTGAGGCACCATCTCTGTGGGGCTTCTGGGGGGGAGGGAGAGGGAGGCTGGAGAGGAGGTGCTGCCACTGTGGACAGCTCCTCTGGGACAACTCTTACAATGGTGTTTCATGAAGACTGTAGGCTAAGGCAGGAAAGGTGTCCCTACCTTGGACAACTCTTGAGGGGCAGCTCCTGCTGAAGTTGGAAAAATGATGAATCACCATGGACAGCCCCTGTAACAGCCACAGGCTGAGATGCCATGCTGCTGTCATTTTGAAAAGAGCTGCCATTTTTGACAGCTCTGGAACGGCATCTTATCAAGGTCATAGGCTGAGGCAGAATGGATTGCAGCCTCTGCAGCCCCCTAACCTCCCTTGTCCTCTGTTTCTCATGTTGTTTCAGACCCCTGATAATCTACAAGAGCCAGCCTTTCTCTTGCCTCAGGCACAGGATCTCCTCATAAGTCACAAGCATCCTGATCATCCTGTCCCCTCCCCACAAGGGGACACCACTTTAAATGAGGTCTCTAGACCTATGTAATCCTGAGTGTGAGGCAGAGTCCCACTCATCCCTAGGCTACCCCTATCTCTTATGGGTAATGTTGTTCATGAGAGAAGCTGGGAGGCCTTCCTTTTCTTGGGGGCCCCTTGCTCTTCATGGTTGGACACTGAATTCTTGGCACAAAGAGAAATAGGACATGAGGCTGGGCCAGGATAATGTTGACAACAACATACAACAAGATACAATGTTGAACTCTCAGCCTCATGCTTTGCACAGTATGTTTTTCCATGTGAGCCATCCCCCTCCAGCTCCTGATCTTTTTAGGTTATTTACATGAAACCTGCTGAGCCCCCTTTATCCTGCCCTTTTCATAAATGTATGGTTTGCTACAAGGAGTCCAGATGGAGTCTTTCTCTTCCAACTGGATTTTCTTCTTTGTTCTGAGACAGGGTCTGGTGTAACCCAGGGTGGCCTCAGACTCAGCAATGTAGTCAAGGCTGGCCTCAAATTCCTGAGCCTCCCCCTGATACCTCCTGAGTGCTGGATGACAGGAGCAGCCCACCATACCTGGATTTGGCTGTGCTAGCAATGGAAATCACGGTTCTCAGCATCCTAGGCTAGCAGTATACAAACTGAGCTTAAAGTACAGCCCCTGAATTCTTTCATATATTAGACTTGATGCCTCTCTGTGCGTGCACACACACACACACACACACACACACACCCTATTCCTCACACAATGTTATTATACCACACTTGGCCAAGTAAGGGTTAACAAACTTGTCACTGACATGTTGGGGTCTGCTTTGGAAATCCATAAATCATAACACCTAACAGTGGTCCACCCTCAGCCTATCAGTCCTGTTGTTTTTAAGGAAATGAAAACAGAGCACCTTGGCTCACTCATGCAATCTCAACACTAGAATGCTAAGGCAGGAGGATTCCACGAGTTCCAGCACAGTCAGAGGTATATTGTAAATTCAGGCGAGTTTACTCTACAGTGTGATATCCTGTGTAAAAATAAATGAATAGATAAAATAGAAGGTAAAGGAATTAGAGGCTGTAACGGATCTATTGGTTGAATTATTCTATGCACTGCTCTTAAATCTGTTAACGTCCTCCATTTTCCTGATTTATTTTTATAACAAACACAGGGGATTCCATGGGCTGGTAGACTCTGTTGAGCCTCCAGCTGCTCTTGTACCAGCTACTCTAGTGCCTGTAACTTTTTCTTTAGTTAAGGGTTACTGATCTACTCACACAGCCTTGTCAACCAACCACTTTAAGGGTAGGGCCATTAATGTAATGCCAGCAGTGGCCTTGCTTACAAATTTGGAAACTCTACCCCTGTGGTGGCATGTGTTTGGACAACTGACACAGCCTGGGGTTATTTTCATGATATATATATCAATAGCTTCCCCAGGAGCATCAACCATTTCACCCCTAAATTCATCATGGGTGGTCTCTGGAAATGCAGGAATATTATACTGAGTACCCAAATGTTGTAAAAGATCCATTCACCATAAGTTTATGGGTATGTCAGCCACAGAAGGTCTTAACTTTCCTATTTGACCCATCATTTAACCTATCTCACACTTCATTTTAATAACTTCCCAATTCCCAGAAACTGTGTATAAACTTTCTGAAGTGGTCATTCTGAATTCCAAGACCTTTGAGAAATAATAGTTACATCTGCTCCTGTATCCACCAAGCCTTCTATTCAAAACCATTTACCTATTTTAAGTCTTGCCTCTTATCATAAACAACTGTTTGCCAGAACACAATTCCAGTATTTCCAACGCCTCCTGTTCTTTCTATTGCAATAGTTTTGGCTTTGATATAGGGAAACAGTAGCAGCTGAACAATCCTATCACCTGCATTAAATTGCATTTCATCTTTTACATAGTCCACAATTTTAATTTCCTCTTTGAAATCTTCACTTATAGTTCCTGGATGCACAATGAATCCTTGAAAAGTCAATCCACTCCTTTCCTAAATCATTCCTACTGTCCTAGCAGGTAAAGGACCATAAACCCTGTAGATATTTTGTAACACTGAATTTTGGGGAATAGAATAAGATGTTTATATATGGCCAAGTCTAGAGCAGCACTGTTTGCAGTAGCATGCATTAGATCTGCAATATTACTTGGGGGTTTTCTGCCTGACTGTTATTCTGGGGCTCATAAGAGACATACACCTCGTACATTTTGGCTACAAGACCTAGGAGCAGGTATCCAGAGCCATTTCTCAGTGGTAAAAAAATTGCCTTGGATCTCTCTGCTGGACCTATACCCAGTGGTCCAATGTCAACCGTTGCCACATTCATTGCCTGCACACATCTGAAAGCCTAGGCTGGTTTTCTGGCTTATATTTACAAAAACCATTACCCTTAGAGATCCTTTAACCCTGAACAAATGTTTTCTGAACACAGTACAATATTTTTCACAATTAATGCACCAGATATTTTGAGATCTGAGACCTTTTTAGCAGCTTGGTAACACTGTGTTTGCAAATGACCAAATTTCCACAACAGAATCACCAGGCCTTTTGATATTGGAGACCACTAGTGAACTACAGTGTAGGTGAACTACAATGGTTAATACGCATAGGAAACATTAGCAGAGGAAAACAAACTCACGTAAGTACTGTGGGTCTCCCAGATCATGAGCTCAAGCCATCAGGCGTTTTACCCACTGAGGAAATTCTCTGCACTAATTTGTGTTTCTGATAAAGTGTTAAGAACAAGTATTTGTTCCTCAGAATAAAATAACCTATAAAAATGGATGGCAGCAAGTATGTTTTATTATTCAAGTTTTTCTGTGTTCTTCTATACTTGGGTGACGATTTGTATACAATCTTTAAAAAAGACAGTATTTTAAGGATGAAATGGTTCTACTAATCTTACATAAGCACCAGTGAGATGACTCAGTAGGAAAAATATGCTTGTTGTGCAAGCCCTTAGTGCATGTATTAGATTCATGGTGTTTCTCTCCTGTAGGAATTCTTTCATGCCTTTGAAGAAGACTATCCCATTGATTACATTTTAAGGTTTCTCTCCAGTATAAGTTCTTTGATGCATTTGAAGATTACGCTGATGTGCCAAAGCTTTACTGTATCAATTACATTCGTAAGATTTCTCTAGTATGACATGTACTGTGATTATGAAACTACTCCAATATGCAGGCTTTACCACACTGAGTGCATCCATACGGTTCATTGACTACAGAGGCTCTTTCCAGTGTGGTTTCTTTCATGTATTTGAAGATGGCAGGAGAGATGTAAACGCTTCAGCACACTGATTGCATTCATTAGGTTTCTCAACAGCATGATGTTTCTCATGATTTCGAAGACTACTACGACTTGCAAAGGCTTTATCACACTGATTACACTCATAAGGTTTCTCTCCACTATGACTTCTTTCATGTTTCTGAAGAAGACTGCGACGTGCAAAGGCTTTGCCACACTGATTACATTCATAGGGTTTCTCTCCAGTGTGAGTTCTTTCATGCATTTGAAGACTACTGCGACATACAAAGGCCTTACTGCATTGATTACACTCATAAGGTTTCTCTCCAGTATGACTTCTTTCATGTATTTGAAGAAGACTCTGACGTGAAAAGGCTTTACCACACTGATTACATTCATAAGGTTTCTCTCCAGTGTGAGTTCTTTCATGTATTTGAAGACTACTGCGAAGTAGAAAAGCTTTTCCACACTGATTACACTCATAAGGTTTCTCTCCAGCATGAATTCTTTCATGTATATGAAGGTGACTGCGACGTGCAAAGGCTTTACCACACTGAGTACATACATACGGTTTCTCTCCACTATGACATCTTTCATGTATATAAAGATTACTGCAATATGCAAAGGCTTTACCACATAGAGTACATTCATACGGTTTCTCAAGAGTATGATGTTCCTCATGATTTCGAAGACTACTACGACTTGCAAAGGCTTTACCACACTGATTACATCCATAGGGTTTCTCTCCAGTATGAATTATTTCATGTCGGTGAAGATCACTGTTATATGCAAAAGCTTTACCACATTGATTACACTCGTAAGGTTTCTCTCCAGTATGCACTCTTTTATGTATTTGAAGATGACTGCGACCTATAAAGGCTTTACCACATTGATTACATTCATAGGGTTTCTCTCCTGTGTGAGTTCTTTCATGTATTTGAAGATGACTGCGAGTTGCAAAGGCTTTACCGCATTCATCACAATCATAAGGCTTCTCTCCCGTATGAGTTCTTTTGTGTATTTGAAGATGACTGCGACATGCAAAGGCTTTCCCACATTCATTGCAGTCATAGGGTTTCTCTCCCGTATGACTTCTTTTGTGTATTTGAAGATTGCTGCTACGTGCAAAGGCTTTCCCACATTCACTGCAATCATACGGTTTCTCTCCTGTGTGAGTTCTTTTGTGTATTTGAAGATGACTGCGAGTTGAAAAGGCTTTCCCACATTCATGACAGTCATAGGGTTTCTCTCCCGTGTGAGTTCTTTCGTGTATTTGAAGAGCACTGCGACTTGGAAAGGCCTTACTGCATTGAGTACACTCATACGGCTTTTCTCTAGTATGATTTTTTTGATGTTTTCGAAGACAATGGAAATTTGCAAAGGCTTTACTACATTGATTACATCCATATAGTTTCTCTTCAGTTTGGATTCTATCATATATTTGAAGAAAATTGTTACATGCAAAGATATATTGGTTCTTTCCACATCCCCTATGCTCACAAGGTTTGTGTCCACAATGACAGATGATATATCTATTAAAGGAGAAAGAACAAACAAAAGGTTTTCACACTGCAGTCACTCAAGTTAAGCTCTTGTTCCCCATAGACATGTGCTAGAGGAATTAAGGTTTCTCCACGACATCGACCTTTTTGTTCCCCATAAACTGTTCTTGTCACTAAACGTTGGAAAGTCACCATAAGTATATGAGTAACACTAGCTTTACCATGGACTATTTGCTTATAAAAGGCATTGGACATTCACTCGACTTCTAATCAATGTGCACGCCTTTAAGGATACTTGAATGGGATGAAACGAAGTGGACCGACAGTTCTACAGCGCGGCTCTCTGTTCTCATGTGTTAAGGTAAGGATCCTATGTTTGTTAGAAGTTTGCCTTGCAAATACAGGCTAGCTACCTAAAACTGAAGCACAGCCTTTAATCCTCATCAGTACACTTAAATCTGTGCTTATTTACATTGTGCTGCTTTTCTTTACAACTTCAGAGTACATTAAAATGTCTTCAGTGATGCATTTGTATCAGCTTGCATGTGACATTTACCTTCCATGTCCTCCAGAACTTTGACAGTGCTCTTCAATGTTGTTGTCTCCCAATCTGTACCCTAAAATACAGTACCAGAAAATATATATTATTGAATACTGTGCAAATTTTAAGTGAGCCTGAGAACTATGTCTGAGTATTTATATTCACCACATTCTTCCTCTGTCACAACAGAAATCACAGAGGTGCACCAATAACCAAGAAACACTTGTCCCCTTGTTTAGAGAGTGAAGGAAAACTCACGTTCTTACCTACAGCTGTGAGGTTCCTGCACGTCTCCAGCATCACATCTCTGTAGAGACTCTTCTGGGAAGGATCCAGCAAAGCCCACTCTTCATGAGTGAAGTTCACATGCACATCCTCATAGGTCACTGCAGCCTAAAATAGCCCACACGTGTACATAATAAAAATGCTGAGACTCACTGTGCTGCAAATGTACATTTCACTGAGAACATATTTACATAATTCTGGGTGCTCCACACATTTATTCCACATCACAGACATTCAATGCAGTCTCCAAGTGTTTTTAGAAGGAAACAGAAAAGAGGATCACACCTCTCATATCTGGGCCCACTGAATTCCATATGGCATTGCAGGAAAAATTACTATTAACAAATAATACAGAGAGAACTTAAACTGATCAACAGAGTATATTTTAGCAAAATTGTATCAAAATTACTAACTTCAAAAAAAAGATGAAATGTGCCAGAAGCAGAGACCTGGCGCTGGACCCGATCCCACAAAGCCCACACCCCAGTTGCAGCTCGACTCCCCAGGTATTCTGACACCTTCAGGTTCATAGGTGAGACCCTAAACCCTGCCCCAATACCTGGCTTACTGGGACCCCTGCGACCAGGGAACGCAGATTACCTGCCCAGCCAGAAACTCACGCACCCTCTGGTTCCCACCTGTGCTGGGAGCAGAGCCCCAGCGCTGAACTGGATCCCATACAACCCACACCCCAGTTACAGCTAGACTCCCCAGGAATTTTGACACATCTAGGCTCATAGGCTCACAGGAAGGACAGGCTCCAGTCAGAGTAAGGGAGAACAGATAACACCAGAGATAACCAGATGTTGAGAAGCAAGCATAAGAACATAAGCAACAGAAACCAATGTGACTTAGCAACATCTGAAACGAGTTCTCCCACAACAGCAAGCCCTAGATACCCCAACACACCTTCAAAGCAAGATTCAGATCCAAACTCTCATTTCATGAAGATAATAGAAAACTTTAAGAAAGACAAATAATAGCAGTCATGTTTATAATAGCCAGAAACTGGAAACAACCCAGATGTCCCTCAGCAGAGGAATGGATACAGAAAATGTGGTACATTTACACAATGGAATACTACTCAGCTATTAAAAACAATGACTTCATGGAATTCGCAGGCAAATGGATGGAACTTGAAAATATCATCCTGAGTAAGGTAACTCAGTCACAAAAGAACAAACTTGGTATGTACTCACTGATAAGTGGATATTAGCCCAAAAGTTCAGAATACCCAAGATTCAATTCACAGCAAAGGTTGGACTGAGCATGGTGTCCCAGATGGAGGAGTTGGAGAGGGGACTGAAGGAGCTGAGGGAGTTTGCCTCCCCATGGAGGGAGCAACAGTATCAACTGGTCTGACCCCTCAGTGCTCCCAGAGACTGGACCACCAGCCAAAGAATACACATGGAGGGACCCATGGTGCTGGCCACATATGTGGCAGAGGAGGGCCTTATTGGCCATCAGTGGGAAGAGAGACCTTTGAGCCTGAGGGTGTTAGATGCCCCAGTATAGAGGAATGTCAGGGAGGAAAGATGGGAGTGGGTGGGTGGGTGCAAGAATACCCTCAAAGAGGCGGGGGCGGGGGTAGGATGGGATAGAGAGGTTCTAAAGGGGAGACCTGGAAAGGGGAAAACATTCGAAATGTAAACAAAGTATCAAAAATAAAAATAAAATAAAAAAAAAAGACATAAATGGGAGGGAAGAGGGGAGTGGGGGGGAGTACCCTCATAGAGGCAGGGGGAGGGGTTTTCAAAGGGGAGGTCTGGAAAATACATTTTTAAAAAATAAAAAGAAACTTTAAAAAAAAAAATGAATGGCTTATAAAACTGTAAGAGTTGATCTTTCAGAAATAATTTCCATTTGCATGTTTTTACAAAGTGATTTATTTTAATCATATTTATAATGTGAAAGTATAAGATGATAATAATATTGGCTTCTAAAGTTTTAGCCTAAAAATAGCATTTTAATTATTATAGAAATATCTACAAGTAATTTCATAATTGATTAATTCTATATTTAATTTTGACATGTTTCTCATAATTCACCATTGTCTATGACACTGTGATAGATATCCCACAGTACATACATAATTTTGTCAACATAAATTTCTAGAAATAAGTTTACTACATAAAACTTTATGCACAATTTATACTTTGGTACTTGTTGGTAAACTGTTCATTAGAAGTACTGTATCGATTTGTACTGTTATACAGACTATGTCTCTAAAATTTTCTAACAATTAAATTTTATTATAAAAAAATAAAATAAGGGCATAAATAACTCCTTAAGGAAATACAGGGGAACAAAATCCAACAGGTGAAGGAATTGAACAAAACTGTCCAGGATCTAAAAATGGAAATAGAATCATTAAAGAAAACTCAAAGGGAGACAGCCCTGGAAAATGGAAAACCTAGGGAAGAGGACAGGAGCCACAGATGCAAGCAGCACCAACAGAATACAAGAGATAGGAGAGAGAATCTCAGCAGCAGAAGATACAATAGAAGACATGGACATGCTGGGCAGTGGTGGCGCACGCCTTTAATCCCAGCACTCGGGAGGCAGAGACAGGCGGATTTCTGAGTTCGAGGCCAGCCTGGTCTACAAGAGTGAGTTCCAGGACAGCCAGGGCTATACAGAGAAACCCTGTCTCGAAAAACCAAAAAAAAAAAAAAAAAAAACATGACATGACATGGACACCATGGACACAACAGTCAGGGAAAATACAAAAAGCAAAAAACTCCTATCTCAAAACAGTCAAGAAATCTAGGACACAGAGAAAAAACCCAACCTGAGAATAATGGGTGTAGTGGTTATTGCTGGTCGTCAACTTGACTATATCTGGAGTGAATTACAATCCAGAATTAGAGGGCTCACCTGTGATCTAGATCTTGAGTCTGGAAGACAGAAGTTTCAGGTGTGGTGGTACACACACCTGCTGCTGGAGATCTACATAAGGACATTGGAAGGAGGAAGATTCAATCTTCTTCGCCTGTGAGCCTTGTGGGACTAAGAGATTGCTAGATCCTCGGGTTTTCATTCACAGCTGCTGCTGACCATTGTTGGGGAATTTGACTATAGACTGTAAGTCATCAACAAATTCCCTTACTATATAGAGACTACCTATAAGTTCTGTAACTCTAGAGAACCCTGACTAATACAATGGGTATAGAAGAGAGTGAAGATTACCAACTCAAAGGGCCAACAAACATCTTCAACACAATTATAGAAGAAAACTTTCCTAACCTAAAGAAAGAAATGCCCATAAACATACAAGAAGCTTACAGAACACCAAACAGATGGGACCAGAAAAGAAATTCCTCTTGTCACATAATAATCAAAACACCAAATGCACAGAACAAAGAAAGAATATTGAAAGCATTAAGGAGAAAAGGTCAAGTAACATATAAAGGCAGACCTATCAGAATTACATAAAACTTCTCAACAGAGACTATAAAAGATCTTGGACAGATGTCATGCAGACCTAAGAGAATACAAATGCCAACCTGGGCTAGTATACCCAGCAAAACTCTCAATTACCATAGATGAAGAAACCAAAGTATTCCAAGACAAAACCAAATTTAAACAATATATTTCCACTAATCCAGCCTTACAGAGGATAATAGAAGGAAAAGTCCAACACAAGAAGGGAAACTACACCCAAGAAAAAGCAAGAAAGTAATCTTTTCACTACATGCTCATGTACCCACATAGCTTGCCCATGACCCCACCACCTGGGCCAGGTATACTGTGCTGCCTAGTCAAGGTACAGGCCTGGCTCTCCCATGTGCCACAGCTGGCAAGGGACATGGCCAACTCTGCCAAGGGCTGAAGCTAGTATGGAGCAGGGCCAGCTCTGCACAGCCCTTGGATATCAACATGGTCCCAAACTGCAGCACAGACCAGGAATATCTGCATGGCTTTTGGTAGTAATACAGGCCACAGCCATCTACACAGATACCTGCTGCTGCAAGTCCTCTGACCCAGACATGGGCCTCAGTAGCTGCACAGACCAGGTCTTCACCATGGCCTCAGGTGACATAGCATTCTACTCACATAAGGCTGTTCTTTTTTCGCCTTCACATCTCTTGAGCCACTGTGAGGCCAGAAAGTTGTGCAACTCAGGAAGCCAGTCTGGAGCAAGAGTGAGGTTGAGACATGTCCAAATCCCAAAAATCTTGTCCTGAGACCACCAGGAGGTAGGACTGTTCCCTCCTTCCTTTGAGTTTGCATGTCCTAGTGCACACAGACTCTACGACCCCAACCCTTGAGATAGCCATGTAGCCTGGAGGCCAAATTGCAGGTTTAACTTCTTCTCTCCCCAAGAGGACACGCCCAGCAAGCACATGGAATTCCTCTTCATGCTAATGGAGTGTCCCCAGCACCTCAGCTCACCCTGAAAACCCCTACCCACCTCCCAAGGTCCATATAGCCCTTGTTACCCCCAATAAAGGAGAGCTGTTTCACTGAGAATCTCTCCAAGGCTTTTTCTGCCCTGCACTCAAGCTGGCTAGACCCTGCAAATACACCCCACCTGCATAAGCTTCTTTTCTTTCATTCCAGGCATGTGTATAACAGTGCCTGGATACCCTGAGAACAGAAGCAGAACCAGGCAATAAAGCCTAGGTCATCTGATCTGTACAAGGTGCTCTTTAAAAAGTACTTGTACCTCAGCATTCTACAGCAGGAATTCAGTTGCTAGTCACACAATAGAACCACTGTGCCCATGAGAATTAGATTCAGCAGGTAGGAAGGTCCTCATCTTATGAAATTACAGCTGGAGGAAGTTTTGTCTGTATGTTTCAAATGTATAATGTATGTGGCCACTACATATTTGTTTCTGACTGGTCTTAAATAAATGTATGAGTATACAATGTTCTACATATCTCAGTTATAGATTATTGGCTTATAAATTATCAGGTCTGATTTAAAATCTCTAACATCTGTATCAAAAAGTTAACTTAAAACTCATAACTCAGGGCTGGAGCCATTCTGAGCAGCAAGACATGGCATGAGCTAACGAAGAAACCATGTCTCCAAAGATACTTTTAAATCAGGGAAAGATTTTATATAATTTCTGTCCTGTCTTAAAAACCAAAGGTGGGTGAGTGTGTGTGTGTGTGTGTGTGTATGTGTGTATGAGAGAGAGAGAGAGAGTGTGTATGTGTAAGTATGAAGTATGTGAGTGTGTGTGTGTGAGACTGTGTGTATGTGTGTGTGAGAGTGTGCGAGAGTGTGTGTGTGTGAGTGTGTGTGATGTAAGTGTGTGAGAGTGTGTGAGAGTGTGTGTGAGAGTGTGCGAGAGTGTGTGTGTGATGTAAGTGTGTGAGTGTGTGAGTGTGTGTGTGAGTGTGTGAGAGTATGTGTGTGTGATGTAAGTGTGTGAGAGAGTGTGTGTGTGTGAGTGTGTGTGTGTGATGTAAGTGTGTGAGAGAGTGTGTGTGTGTGTGAATGAAAGTATTACACTGTACCTCCATATGTTCATGTACAAAAAGAAAAATCTTTCTGGAAACCAAACTTTGTAATATAAAAGTAACCCACTAGTTACTGATTTTGGAAACAGGGTTGTTTACACTGTTAAATCTTGGTTTTGCCTTCTGAAAATGATTGTGCTCTAGGACTTCACTCTTTAAACAGGTACTTTTTCAATACTGCAAAACACACAATTGAGAAATTTTAAACTTCTTTAAAGAAAGTTTAGGAATTTTACAAAAACATTTAAAAACTGGACATTTTAAAAACAGTAAATATTTAAATTTATAAGGCTATGAGATGATTTAAAGTTCATCAGATATTTTATTGTAATGACCTTGATGGATAGATAAATAAGACTAGTAAATACCACAGCTAAACACCAGACCACAAAATTCCAGTCTTAAGAGGCAACAGAACAACGACCTTAGGCAATCTGGTAAAGAACTTGAAACGGTTTCTTAACCCATGGGTTGAAACCTTTGAGACTCAAAAGACCTTTCTGCAGGAGTCCCCTAGGGTTGTAAGACTGTCATATGTTTATTTTTAAGGTTGCAGTCACAACAGCATAAAAGAAGAATTATGTTAAAGTACTCCAGGATTAAAACACTAAGAATCACTTGCTTTAAAAATATGTTTCTCCTTACCTAAGGTCTATTCAGACTAACAGACTGACTTAAAGATACATGTCTAAACTCAACTTGTTAAATGCCTCTATAAGACTGGGTTGTAAGCTAAGACTTTTGAGACTCAAAAGGCCTACTTGTAAGGCTTTTTTTTTTTTTTTTTTAAATTAGTGATTAATGGGGAGGGCCCAGCCACTGGTAGTGGTGTCCATATCTGGGCTGGTGGTCCTGGGTTCTATAAGAAAGCAGACTGAGCAAACCACAGGGAGCAAGTCAATAAGCAGTGCCTTCCAAGGCCCTTGCATTAGCTCCTGCCTCCAGGTTCTTTCCCTGTTTGAGTTTCTGTTTTGATTTCCTTCGATACTGAATAGTGCTGTGGAAGTGTAAGCCAAATAAACCTTTTCCTCCCCAAATTGATCTTTGGTCATGATGTTTCATCACAGCAACAGAAAAACTAAGACACCTACATGACACATTGCTCTAAAAATAAATGAATGAATTGAGGAAAACAGAGGAAACTTGTGGAAAACTGAATGAAGTTCATAATAACTGGGAATATTGGAGAATGGAAGGAAATAGAGATTAAAGCAGTAATGTATGTACAAGAATGAAATTTTAAAAGTGATACTGCAGTGATCTGAATGAGAATGACCCCCATAGGCCCCTACGTTTGATTGCTTGGTCATCAGGGAGTAGCACTGCTTGAGAAGGATCAGAACATGTGGCCCTTCTTGGAGGAAGTGTGGTCTTAGAGACGTATGTTACTGGGGGCACAATTTGGGTTTCAGTATTTAGTCAGCAGGGGGTGGCACCCCTTGGCAGAAAACAGGAGGGGTGGTGTTGTAGAATAAAGTGTCACTTAGAGTGTACTTTGAGGTTTCAAGGGCCCAAGCCAGGCCCATTGGCTTTCTCTCTTCCTGCTGCCTACTGATCCAGATGTACCAATTCTCAGCTAACATGCCTGCCTCCATGCCACAATGCTCTTGACCATGATGACAAAAGAATACATCTCTGAAACTGTCAGCA
>JADRCH010000152.1:2505546-2524822 GCA_019843965.1 Rhynchomys soricoides | reverse complement strand
CTGCCTGTCAGGGAACCTGCCTTCCCTGACCGTGAAAGCCGCGCATGTGCGCGCAGTGCAGGATGACGTGAACAGTTTCCAAGCAACTTCCCATGCTTGCGCAGGCTCAGCCAGGGGAACTAAGTCATTGAGAAGTCCCGCTTCCGCCTGGGAGGTGCAGGGAACCTCAGTAACCTCAGGTGAACGAACGGAATCACACCGGGCGCCGCGTCCCGCAGCCGGTTCCCGCACCCCGGGACAACGCCACACGGGCTCCCGCAGATCCTCCCCGCGTGAGGGCGGCGGCCCCGCTCACCATGGCGCCGACTCCCAGCTCGCCCGCTCTCCGCACAGCTCCTAGCAGCTGTTCTCACCACGGAACCCGGAACCACCAAAGCCTCCCCCAGAAACACAGCGGAGCCTTCAGCATGGCGGACCGGAAGTACCCGCCTCCATTCTAACTGGCATCCGTATCCAAGCCCTGAGTGGATAGTAAGGCCTGAGTGACTGGAGCGGCCCCCTTAGCTACAGTAGCTTGTGGAGACACAGCATTGTGGTTCATAGCCCTGGGCGGCTCCACCCTAGGCGCACAACTGTCCTGCTGGCACAGGCCTGCAGAGATTGACTGTAAAACTTGGGCCTGTACTACAATACAAAGTCGTCCCTGCACTATTTCTGCACACAGTAGTTACTTTGTGTAGGCATAGGGTGTCTAGTACACACAGATCTTTACTCTATGTGCACTGTGTGGTCCTCCTGCTCACAGCTGAAAAGAGGCCCAGTTGATACGGGGTATATTTAAGCAACCTAATTGATATTCGCTAGGCATTAGCAATTTCTATAAAGCACACTTAGGATCGCTCGCATCTCTCTCAGCTGTACAGTGTTGGCCAAATATTAAGTTTCCCTGCCTTCTGTAGTGGCAATGGCCTTTCATGCCACCTTTTGGGAGGTGGAGGCAGGGCATCAAAAGTTTCTGGGCTGAGACCAGAAACACAATTATGTTCTCCAAAGGGGAGGTACCAGGGTGATGACCTAGGATGAAAAAAGGAGTTTGGCATCGCCCAGCTGTGGTGGTGCACGCCTTTAATCCCAGCACAAGAGAGGCAAAGGTAGGTGGATCTCTGTGAGTTTGAGGCCAGCCTGGTCTACAGAGTGAGCTCCAGGACAGCCAGGGCTACACAGAGAAACCCTGTCTCAGAAAGAAAAAGGAAAGAAGGAATAAAGAAAAAAGGAATGTGGCCACGGGGCGGGCAGGTAATGAGGAAAGGACCACTGAAATCAGAAATAAACCAAAAGCAACATTGTTCACCACCAGAAAATGCTGCTAGCCCATTAAGGTGATCAGGCTCAGAGCAGACAACAAAGACCTTGGAAGGGCTCAAACAGTGTCCTTCTGAAGCAGGCACATAGATGTCACCCCCAGCCCCATTCCTACCCTCATCTAGTGTCCCACACTGGTTATGCCCCCTGCCTCTCTCCCAGTGAGCTTGTGCTCCTGGGTGGGTGGAGTTTGTGATGTAGGTGGCATATCCAGAGTCATAAAATATCAGATGGGGAGTAATGGTGTCTTAATAAGGGTTCTCATTGCTGTGAAGAAACACCATGACCTAAGCAAGGTTTACAAGGGACCACATTTAGTGCGGGCTTACAGTCTGGGAAGTCCGACTCTATTCTAACACCTTCCCTGCCTAAGCTTTGCTGTCCCGGAGCTTTCTCTGCAGACTGACCTTGAACACAGATCTACATTGTTTTTATCTCCTGAGATCTAGGATTAAAGGCACACACTGATATGTTTATAAATATATAAATATGTTCATTCTACAGAGGTGTGGTGAATTGTGTGTGGGAGGTGTGGGGGAAGGGGGTGTCTCAGCAGGCCCATGCCAAGGCAGCCCTTCCCCTGAGGGACCAGACACACCACGGTATAGTATAGAATATTCAGGGCACAGGGAGGGGAGCTAAGAGGGTAGCAGAGGCAGAGAAAGGCAAGAGGGAGAGAAAGTAGAGAAGTAGAGATTGGCCATAACCACATGGAGAGAGAGAGGAAGGGAATGGGGAGAGAGGGGGAAGGGGACAAGGCAAGAGAGGAAGAGCAAGAGAGAGAGGAGCAAGGGGGGGAGGCCCTAGCAGCCCCTTTTATAGTAGGCCAGGCCCACTTGGCTGTTGCCAGGCAACTGTGGGGAAGAGCATACCTGTCTGTTGCCAGGTAACTGTGGGGTAGAATTTAGACAGAATGCTAACATTCCCCCATTTTGGTTTAATTAAAAAGAAAAATTAGAAAGAGGCAATGGCAAAGCAGGAATAGGGTCTTTGTCATATCTGACTGCTTCATGCTGGCATTGGGGGTGACGTGTCTCTGGGGAACGGGATGGAGTATATTTGTCCAGTAGTAGGAAAGTTGGCTGTTTCTTTGCTGTCCAGGGTCTGTGGAGCTATCTGAGGATAGGTCAGAAGGAACGGATCCAGTAGAAGCGTGTGTGTCTGAGAGGAGACTGGAGCATCTGAAGGTTGCTTCTCTGGAGCTGTCCTGGGTATACTAAGTGCCTGGACTTGACAGGAAGTTTAAACACATTATTATAGGTAGAGAAATAGAGTAAGAATGTTTGGGAGAAAGAAAATTTTTTCTCGAGATGTACATTCTAAACCCAGAGGAATCCCACCCTTTGGAATAGGTAGTAAGTAGGGACTTTGGGCAGATGTACTTATCTGGATGGAGTCTATTGGGTCCATGAGAGGCAGATCTGAGTGGATTTTCTGTAGTTTATAAGTTTATAGAAGAGATAACAACATGAGTTAACAACATGAACAATCTTTAAGATGATCCTTTTGTGGAGCAGAAGGGACAAGATTAAAAAGTTGGATCGTATAGTGGAATGTTTTATTAGTTAGACAAATTTATAGGAACTCAGATAACATTAGGACAGTGGCATAGCAAGAAGGGGAAATATGAAGCATTTAATTAATAGAAACCTAGTTTAGGTAAAGAGATAACAGATTACATCTGTGAAAGCTTAGCTGTCAATGCTAACATATGCCACCATGCCTGGACCTAAGCTTTCCTCTACTTGGAACTTGCTCTGTACCAGGCTGGCCTTGAACTCAAAGATCTGTTTGCCTCTGACTCCTGGAATTAAAGGTGTGTACTACCATGCTTGGTCCTAGTCTTTTCTTTGACATTTTTCGAGACAGGGTTTCTCTTTGTAGCCCTGGCTGTCCTGGAACTCACTCTGTAGACCAGGCTGGCTTCTAACTCAGAAATCTGCCTGTCTTTGCCTCCCGAGTGCTGGGATTAAAGGCGTGCGCCACCACTGCCCGGCTTCTTTGACATTATTCCTCAAGATCCAGACCAAAAGTCTGTGTCTTCCATTTCTGGATTGTAGTTCATTCCAGATTAAAAGTCCAAATGAAAACAACAACCAAGTAATAATAATGCCTAACACAATATAACTATTCCTTGTTAAGTGACAAATGCATAATAAGATTAGTGGGTGGGATCTTGTCCCCAAATCACCACTCCCTTAATCTGTTTACCTGGTGGAACACGGATTCAGCAGCATTGCACTTCCTGGTGCCCTTTATTACTTGGACCTACATTTTGTATTTCCCTTCCTAAGCTTGCTACACTTGACCAAAACACAGTTCAGGACAGTAAACTAGGGTACAGTCTATGCTGAACTTTTTTTTTAATTATTTTATTTGTTTATTTATTTTGCTTTTTTAAGTAGGTGTATTTTAAATAGCTTTCCAGATAACACACATTTCCCTTTTTTAAAAAAAATGTCTAGCGGGCAGTGGTGGTGCACGCCTTTAATCCCAGCACTCGGGAGGCAGAGGCAGGCGGATTTCTGAGTTTGAGGCCAGCCTGGTCTACAGAGGGGGTTCTAGGACATCCAGGGCTACACAGAGAAACCCTGTCTCGAAAAACAACAGCAACAACAACAACAAAAAATGTCTGCTGGAGCAATTTGTTCCTCAGTCTGCTGGTCACCCTCGTGGTCCCAAGGCGGGAGCTGACTGGGTGCTGGGCCCAGCCTCCCAGGGCGAGTGGCAGTCTGGGCCTGGCAACAGTTCTGCTGACTCTCCACAGATCATGCATGGCGGCACGTGGCTCAAACATCCATTTATGTCAAAGCAGTAATAATTTAAAATCATAAAAATCCCTCTGCCCTTGAACATTTGGAGGGTGAGGTTAAAAACCGACTGAAGATGCCTACTGGGGACATGGGATCTGCAGGCAGCCTGAGGCCCACCAGATGCGGCCAGCTGTGCCCTTACCCCAACATTGAGCAAGCTAAACAGACCTTGATGAGTGCCAGCCACAATGGGTTTAAAAACCCAGGTGGAGTCATCTGCCTTGCTGCATGTGCAGCTTCCAACAGGAACTTAAAAGAATGGACTGCCCACTGAGCTTGCATTTGAGAGGATACAGACTAGGCTGAAGAGGTGCTGACCCGACAGCCATCTTCACCTAAAGGTGACAGCTCACTGGGACAGGGGAATTCTATGTAGTCAAAAAGTGCTGCATCAGATGAGAGTAGCAGGGTTTAAAAAACATGTTAGAAAAATTCTTAGCTCAAGTAGATTTATGCTGTGCATGGTTCCCAGAAGTAGGAATGGTAAATATACAAATGGTATGAGAAAGAGAGAGAATAGGTTTCAGAAAAGCAGTTGTCTCCTGTCTGGGATGCATTAGCAAAAGAGAAGGAAAATGGATATAAGCTATTTCAGAGCTCTCCTAGGGACAGGAGGAATCCAGGAGATGTCCTGATTCCTCTCTGGCTCCCACTGAAGATATCCTTAGTTCTGGTTATATCTTGGTCCCTTTGGGACATCAAGCTCTCTTCCCTCTCTATTGTCTGTCCTTGGTGCACCAATCTGTCCACGTGTGTCAATTTATGTCTGGTTTTATTTCATTGTTTAAATGATTGTTGTTCTGTGTTTCATGCTGAAAAGAAAAAAATGGTTAAAACTTTATCTGCTGGCTGTCCACCCCTGGGTTTAGTTTAACTTGTTTAAAAGGCATTCTCAGTTGGCCTTTGGAGCCCTGCACTGTAGCTGAGAGTCAAGCACAGCTGGAGAGGCCCTGCCAGGGTCTGAAATCTCTGAAATTCTGTTTATTCGGTTCAGCAGGTGACAAGGTGCTTTTTCTCTTGAAATTACAGCTAGGAAGGATAAAAAGTTTAATCTAAATATATAAGATGTGTGTAGCCACTTCATTTTTGTTTCTGACTGGTTTTAAAGGTATAAATTGGCTACAGAGCATTGGCTTATAAGCTATTAGGTATGATTAGAAATTTGTAACATTGGTCACAGAAAGTTATCTTAAAACTGGTAACTCAGGGTCATTCTAAACACTTGGCATGAGCCAACACAGGAAAACAGTTCTCTAAAGATACTTCTAAATTGGGATAATATTTTATGTAATTCTTATCCTAGAAATCAGACTAGGTTTTAGGGCAGTGTCTCTTTGAGGTACTGGAGGCCGCACCACTGTGCTTTTGAAGAAATCAGCTCAGTAACTTTGGAATATTCCACCAGATCCTTCCCCTCTTATAAGAGAAAGGTCACAGAGCTCGTAGATAGGCACCTCTCCCTTCCTGAAGAGAGAGGCTAATTAATTACATTTCTCAGACCACAGGTGGGGGACGACCATCCGGCCACCTTCGGGTAGGGGAGGCGCCCAGAGCACGTAAACACAGTCTGCAGGGCAGACCAGCTGTTGGTCACCTACAGACAAGGGGAGTCCTGACCGCCTCATTCCCTAAGGACCAATCGGTTTAAAAGTCACACTGTTCTGCCAATCACATTGCACCTAGTAGCTGTTACTCTGAAAACTGTATAAAGGCTCGCCAAATGGGCCACCAGGGGTGGATCAATAAATTCTTGTATTTTGCATCAATCCCCAACTCCATGTGTTCACTGGGGTTGTGGGGAGGGTCTCCGGTAAGTTAAGGCTCCCCAGACTCTTACACATTCATGAGCAGGAATTGGCAGCCAAAATCTTTGTAGCATAGGGGTGATTCACTTGGTGGTTTTGGCTCTAATATTGCAAAAGAAACTTAAAAATTACAGTTAAACGGACAGTGTTCCATTGGCTACAGTTTACAGTTAGATCACAGGCCTCAGGAAATAGGCCCAGATTAAAAAACATTTAAATTTGAGTTAATGCAAAGCTCAGAGAGAGCTTAGCAGAGGCTTGTGTGGCATTGCTTTTGTCTTTGTTGTACTGACTAGCCCCTAGAACGGGGTTTACTGGACCTGCTAACAAAAGAATTTCTCAACTTGTTTTTAGTTCCCTTGCATCCACTACTTTCCAAATTTGTTAAGAGACCTAACCTTAAATTAATCGAAGGAAAAAGTTTTAAAGGATTAATAGACATTGGAGCTGATGTACTCACTCTCCTCCAAGGGACTGGTTATTCAATTAATCCAGAACAAAGCTCAAACTTAAGATTTATGAAAGATTAATGAAGACCAGTTGAGTCCCTGAGAGGTCATTAAGCGCTGGCCCCTTAGAGTTGGTGCAAGCTGAAGCTAGGAAAGTAGCATGAAGGTTCTTCATGAGAAGTGTCTGCCAGGCTACAAGAATTCAAGAGACTTGAATGTGATTGTGGCTTTAAGGCGAGGTTGTAAGAGGTGGACTCAGAGACAAACTTACTATAGGTCAGACGATCTATTGAGTAGAGTATTAGAATCCTGGTCAGACGATCTATTGAGTCGAGTATTAGAATCCTGGTCAGACGATCTATTGAGTGGAGTATTAGAATCCTGGAAAAAACTTGTTCTTCTGCACTAAGTGGGGGCAATGTCACGAGTCCTGGCTGCTTACTCTGTTGATGTCCCCACCGACTTTATCAATTTTTCATCTTTGGATGCTGAAGAAGATGCTGAAAATATAGACTCGTGGTTTGATGAGAAGGCCAACCTGGAGAACAAGCTTCTGCAGCCGAATGGGATAGGAGAACCTTTTCAGGGGAAGACTTCCTTGAGAAAAGTCAAACTTCAACAAGGCTGTGTCACACCACTGAAGGCAGTTGACAATACGTACTACAAGGAGACAGACAAGGAAAATCTTCAGGAACAATCTATTCCATCAAATGATTGTTCTTCCCTGAATGCTAAGAGAGCTGTATTAGAAAATACTCCTGTCCAGCCTCAGAGGAGATCTGTTAGACTCTCTGCTCAGAAGGATTTGGAACAGAAAGAAAAAAAAACATATTGCCTCTGTTAAAATGAAAGCCAAGAGATGCACTGCTCCCCCCACTGATTATCCCCCCTACAAAAGAATGAAAGTTTCTCATAAAAAGAAACCGGAAGAAGAGGAGGAAGGCAGTGCTCCAGCTTCTTCAAGAAAGGATGAAAGAGAAACCCTGGAGAAAGCCAAGTGTGTGCTGTGCCTGGTGTGTCGCCTGCAAGGGAGAAGGTTCTAAAGAGTACTGAAGAGCAGGAGATAGAGAAGAGACTGAGAATGCAGCAGGAAGTGGTGGAGATGCAGAGGAAGAACAAAGATTTCAAGAAGCTTGCTCTCAAAGGCCCAGGGCAATCTATGAAGAAATCCATGATCCAGGTGATCAAAACAGTTGATTTTCACTTCCTCACAGATGAGTGAATCAAACAACATCCCAAGAACCGAGAAGAGTATAAGAAAGTTAACTTCGAAAGCATCCTTCCACTCCTTCCCAAGGGACCAGAGGATGTACTATCATTAAACCTTTCAATCTGTCCAAAGGAAAGAAAAGAACATTTGACGAAGCAGCTTCTTTGTTTGTGCCCATTGCACAGCAGGTTGAAGCCTTCCACAAACCCCTAATAGATTCCATCTGAGGAACAAGAAGGATCAGAGCTTGTTACCCTCCAAGTCTGTGAACAAGATCACACAAGACCCCCAGACCCCCATACTGCAGACCAAATATCGTACAAGGGTTGTGACCTGCAAAAGTGCAGCTGAGCAGGAGGCCGAGGAGCTTGAGAAACTGCAACAATACAAATTCAAAGCACAGGAACTTGATCACAGAATTTTTTTGAAAGTGGCCCCATCTTGCCCAAGAGACAGCCTGTTAAGCCTCCTACTCAGCCTGTTGGTTTGGATTTGGAAATTGAGAAACAAATTTATGAGTGAGAGTCAAAGAAAAAAACAGAAGATGGACAATTTGAATATCATTCTAGACCTTGCCCTACTAAGATCTTGGAAGATGTCCTGGGTGTTCCTGAAAAGAAGGTAATTCCAGCCACTGTCCCTAAGTCTCCAGTTTTTGCACTGAAGAACAGGATCCAGGTGCCCATCAAAGATGAGGAAGAGGAGAAACCAGTAGTGATAAAAACTCAACCTGTGCCACATTGTGGGGTGCCTTATAAGCCCCACATCCCAGAGGCAAGAAATGTGGAGGTGTGCCCTTTCTCCTTTGATACCCGGGACAAAGAATGCCAGTTGCAGAAGGAGAAAAAAAAGAATTGCAGAAAGGGGAGGTGCCCAAATTCAAGGCACTTCCTGTGCCCCATTTTGATGCTGTTAACCTGCCTGAGAAAAAGGTAAAGAACATGATGCAAGCTGAGCCTTTCTCCCTGGAGACAGACAGAGAGGTGCCCACAAGGCTGAGATACGGAAGCACCAGCTGGAGGAAGAACAGAAGCAAAAGGAAGCAGCTTGCTTCAAGGCTCATCCAAACACCTCCATCTTCCAAGAGCCCTTTGTTCTCAAGAAAGAGAAAAAAAATCAGTTGCTGAGAACCCTTCTGGTTCTCTAGCTCAGGAACCTTTTCAGCTGGCCACCGAGAAGAGAGCCAAAGAGCAGCAGGAGCTGGAGAAGAAAATGGCTGAAATGGAGGCCTGGAAACTGCAGCAGTTGGAGGAAGTCAGGAAGCAGGAAGAGGAGCAGTAACAGGAGGAACTAGTCAGGCTCCGGAAAGAACTGGTGCACAAGGCAAATCTAATACACGAGTACTAGGCAGTGGAGGTGAAATCCAGCGATCTGCTTCTGACTGCCGGTGTCTCCTAAGTTCTCCACTCGGTTCCAGTAGAAGCTGCATCTACATCACTGGTGTGAACACATCTTCAGATACACCCACCCAGTGTGGAAACACACCTGACAGGGATGCCAGGTGTTTTGAATATCACTTTACACAGAAACTAGGAAGCAAATGAGACACCTGTTAGCATTCTGTCTAAACTACGGCCCCACCGTTGCCTGGCAACAGCCATGTGGGCCTGGTTCCCCCCCCCCCCCCCACCCCCCCCCCTCCTGCTCCTCCCCCCCTCCCCCCCTCCCTCTCCCCCCCCCCCCCCAACGTGGTCATGGCCACTTCTCCACTTCTCTACCCTCTCCCTCCCTCTGCCTCTGCTACCCTCTTAGCTCCGCTCCCCATGCCCTGATAAACTCTATTCTGTACTATACCCTGGTGTGGCTGGTCCCTCAGGGGAAAGGGATGCCTCGGCATAGGCCTATTGAGGCACACTTTTCCCCCACACCTCATTACACAACCACATATATTATATATCTGTTTATCTTTTTATAAACACATCATTGGTGCTGTGACTCGGATTAGAAACTACAAGTTTGCATCCCACCTCAGCCACCATGAGAGATCCACCCTTGCTGGCTCAGAACCGGTAAGTCCCCAACCCCCAGAGTAACCATCCACATGGTCCCTGGGGAGAGTTCTTGAGCTCAGAGCTACCCTGTTTTGTCCTTGAGGATGGGAGACATCCAGTCTTTCACTGACCCTCGGTTTAGGACTTATTCCTTTGGGTGAGACATTCCTCTTTCCTTTTGAGACAGTTTCCTGCCGCTGAGAATTCCAGGCTGGGCCTGGACAACTACTCTCTCAGGAGCATCTCCTCTGAGCCCCCACTTGTCTCACCTAGGGGTCAGTCTTTCTCCACCTTTGTCCCTATTTAATAGGATGTCTTGGTCTAAAACAATTTCTCTCCATCTCAGCTAAACTGGCACTTTCTCACTATGGACCGACCTCCCTTCCCCCCTCTCATTTGCAGCTCACTGCAACCACTGGTTCAGCTAGTTTGCTAGTTTGCCGTGGTCTGACCATGCCCTGGCATGACCTGCCAGGCACCCTACTTGCTGCCCTTCCCCCTCTCCTTAGCTCTGCCCTCAGTTCTCAGTGGGAAAGGTGGGTCTGGTTCCGCCCCTTGTGGCCTACCAGAGGCCTCCTCCATTAGACCTGCTTTCCCATGCGTGTGTAACCACCTGCTGCCCCTGCCAAAGCTCAGAGCCCAGGGAAACGCAGCTTTGGCCTTGCCCATCCGCTATCTGCCCCTAAAACAGCTTTTGCCTTGTCTGAGAAGTGGCTCCTGCACATGTGAGCCCCTTCTGTCTCTGCCAATGTCAGGGACTCTGCTGCCTCCCCCATCCTCGCTCTCTGCTCTGTGTCTGAACTAGCAGTCATGCTCAGCTCCCTCAGCCCAATCCTGCTCAGCCAGTCCCAGATCCCTGATCACTTTTCCATCCTTCCAGCACACACGAGGGACCTCTCCCTCTCTCCCTCTCTCCCTCTCTTCCCACGCCACCGCCGCCCGCTTCCGTATTCCGGCCCCAGCCGTACGTCTCTTTGCTCCTGCTGGTAAATTCTATTCGGTTACGACCAATGTATACAGTTCTCAGTCCTGTCAGAAGTGTGTTAATTCTTCAGTTATGGCAGACAGAATTCCCAAAGTCCTTGACAGTTGACCTAAAATAATAATTGGTCTCAGATGATGTGGACACAGCTGCAGGATACTGCCTAGATTGTAATATGACAATCACTAAAAAACGCAGTGGACAAACCTGATGCTTTGGGTCAAGGGGGTGACTGCTAAACCAAGGTGAGCCACTTCTCAGGACACATGTATCCATTCCACAGAGAAAAAGCCCTGCGTCTTCTGCACTTGAAAGCCGGACTGACTCTACCCACGTTGCCATGAAGTTGCCACAAAGACCAGGGAACTGTTGACTAGTGGTCTCTGTTATTTTTTAAATAATATAGCTGCTAGATTTTTATTTTTCAGACTTCTGACTACATTGACAGCTAAGTTTTCACAGATGTAATCTGCTATCTCCTTACCTAAATTCGGTTTCCATTAATTAAACGCTTCACATTTCCTCTTCTTGCTATGCCCCTGCCCTAATGTTATCTGAGTTCCTGTAAATTCGCCTGACTCTAATAAAACATTCCACTATACGATCCAACTTTTTCAAATTTTTAATCTTCTCCCTTCTGCTCCACAAAAGGCTCATCTTAAAGACTGTTCATGTTAACTCATGATGTTATCTCTTTTATAAACTTATAAGCTACAGAAAATCCACTCAGATCTACCTCTCATGGACCCAATAGACTCCATCCAGATAAGTACATCTGCCCAAAGTTCCCACTTACTACCTATTCCAAAGAGTGGGATTCCTCTGGGTTTTTTCCTTAAGAAAAATTTTTCATGCTGGGCAGTGGTGGTGCACACGCCTTTAATCCCAGCACTTGGGAGGCAGAGACAGGTAGATTTCTGAGTTCAAGACCAGCCTGGTCTACAGAGTGAGCTCCAGGACAGCCAGGGCTACACAAAGAAACCTTGTCTTGAAAAACCAAAAAAAAAAAAAAAAGTGTTTCAACATCTTGTCAAGTCCAGGCAACAGCTCCAGAGAAGCAACCTTCAGCTTGAGAGATGGCTCAGCGGTTTAAGAGCACTGACTGTTCTTCCAGAGGTCCTGAGTTCAAATCCCAGCAACCACATGGTGGCTCACAACCATCTGCAGTGAGATCTGATGCCCTCTTCTGGTGTGTCTGAAGACAGCTACAGTGTACTTACATATAATAAATAATTCTTTTAAAAAAAAAAAAAGGCTGGGCAGTGGTGGCACACGCCTTTAATCCCAGCACTTGGGAGACAGAGGCAGGTGGATTTCTGAGTTCGAGGCTAGCCTGGTCTATAGAGTGAGTTCCAGGACAGCCAGGGCTACACAGAGAAACCCTGTCTCAAAAAACTAAAAGAGAGAGAGAGAGAGAGAGAGAGAGAGAGAGAGAAGTAACCTTCAGATGCTCCAATCTCCTCTCAGACACAGATACTTCTACTGGACCTGTTCCTTCTGCACCATGAAAAGGCTTTTCCACAGGGGTTACATCCATAAGGTTTCTTTCCAGTGTGAATATTTTCATATATTTGAAGATAACTGTGACGCGCAAAGGCTTTCCCACATTCATGACAGTCATAGGGTTTCTCTCCCGTGTGAGTTCTTTCATGTATTTGAAGAGCACTGCGACTTGGAAAGGCTTTACCACAGTGATTACATTCATGCGGCTTTTCTCTAGTATGATTTTTTTCATGTTTTTGAAGACTACGGGAATTTGTAAAGGCTTTACTGCATTGACTGCATTCATAGGGTTTCTCTTTAGTATGGATTCTTTCATATGTTTGAAGAAAACTCTTATGTGCAAAGGTACATTGCTTCTTTCCATATCCCCTATGCTCACAAGGTTTGTGTCCACAATGACAGATGATATATCTATTAAAGGAGAAAGAACAAACAAAAGGTTTTCACACTGCAGTCACTCAGGTTAAGCTCTTGTTCCCCATAGACATGTGCTAGAGGAATTAAGGTTTCTCCACGACATCGACCTTTTTGTTCCCCATAAACTGTTCTTGTCACTAAACGTTGGAAAGTCACCATAAGTATATGAGTAACACTAGCTTTACCATGGACTATTTGCTTATAAAAGGCATTGGACATTCACTCGACTTCTAATCAATGTGCACGCCTTTAAGGATACTTGAATGGGATGAAACGAAGTGGACCGACAGTTCTACAGCGCGGCTCTCTGTTCTCATGTGTTAAGGTAAGGATCCTATGTTTGTTAGAAGTTTGCCTTGCAAATACAGGCTAGCTACCTAAAACTGAAGCACAGCCTTTAATCCTCATCAGTACACTTAAATCTGTGCTTATTTACATTGTGCTGCTTTTCTTTACAACTTCAGAGTACATTAAAATGTCTTCAGTGATGCATTTGTATCAGCTTGCATGTGACATTTACCTTCCACGTCCTCCAGAACTTTGACAGTGCTCTTCAATGTTGTTGTCTCCCAATCTGTACCCTAAAATACAGTACCAGAAAATATATATTATTGAATACTGTGCAAATTTTAAGTGAGCCTGAGAACTATGTCTGAGTATTTATATTCACCACATTCTTCCTCTGTCACAACAGAAATCACAGAGGTGCACCAATAACCAAGAAACACTTGTCCCCTTGTTTAGAGAGTGAAGGAAAACTCACGTTCTTACCTACAGCTGTGAGGTTCCTGCACGTCTCCAGCATCACATCTCTGTAGAGACTCTTCTGGGAAGGATCCAGCAAAGCCCACTCTTCATGAGTGAAGTTCACATGCACATCCTCATAGGTCACTGCAGCCTAAAATAGCCCACACGTGTACATAATAAAAATGCTGAGACTCACTGTGCTGCAAATGTACATTTCACTGAGAATATATTTACATAATTCTGGGTGCTCCACACATTTATTCCACATCACAGACATTCAATGCAGTCTCCAAGTGTTTTTAGAAGGAAACAGAAAAGAGGATCACACCTCTCATATCTGGGCCCACTGAATTCCATATGGCATTGCAGGAGAAATGACTAATAGTACAGAGAGACACTCAAACAGAGCAGTACTATTGAGTATACATTAGCAAAATTGTATCAAAATCCCTAACTTCAAAAGAGGATGGACAAAATGTCTAATATGCTCAGTAGATACTGGCCCTTGTACCTGTCAGAGATCTGCTGAGTATGGCGTTTAAGAAGTTTAAAATTATCATGACAGAGACTCTCAGATGCTAGCAATGCCCTCAAAGTCTCCAAGAAGACAACTGACACAGCAATAAAGAACTCCATCTAGATCGTGGTAAGAGTAACTGGTGGTGGCCATGCATCATCTGCAGGGAACGTATATGATTGCTTCACTGATGGGCCATTTCTGTGGCAAGGCCCGTGCAAACCCTTTCCCACGTGGCAAGGGCCTGTGGTGAATTTTGGTGGCCCACTGCTTATAACCTAGATCATATATGCTACAAGGTCTCCTTGATTTTGCTATGCTGTTTAGACTCATAGCAATATTTAGTTTCACTTTGTCAGTCATGGGCAAAGATTATGCAGGCTGAAAGCCCTGTGGATGAGTCTGTTTTTCTTTTCTTTTCTTTTTTTAAAGATTTGTTTATTTTATTTATATGAGTCCACTGTAGCCATCTTCAGACACCCCAGAAGAGGGCATCAGATCCCATACAGATGGTTGTGAGCCACCATGTGGTTGCTGGGAATTGAACTCAGGACCTCTGGAAGAGCAGTCAGTGCTCTTAACTGCTGAGCCATCTCTCCAGCTCCAAGACTATGTTTTTCTAAATACTCATTCAAGGGGCAAAACCCTCTTCTCCTCTCTCAATCTTTATCACGTCTCTAGATGTGACCATTAATCCTGAGTATCTTGGGACATATAATTGTGTCACTAGAGAAACTGCTACAGTCACAATGAGTACACCTGTGGCAGTTGAAGAGTATGTCCTGTTTGCATAACTGAGGAAGATATGTCTGAACAACAGAGACTTAAAAGGTGGCTCTGTCTGATCAATAGAGAATTAAAATATGATTTTTGTTTGGAAAGATAGTATCAGAAATTGATAGGTACAAATGAGAAAAGGTTACTTAGTACAATGAGCACATCTTTGTCTTCAATTTAAAAAGTATTTTGACAGAGGGGTGGTATCTGATGACTGGACTTATAATCACAAATGTTTAATCTGTGTCTCATCTTGCATAACTGTGTAACAGCATTTGCTACCAGCTGGGTATGTGCTCACATCCACAGGACATGCCTGGCTAGACCTTGAATTTTTGGCTTGCTGAAATTGTGCTTTGTACTACAAAATAAGTGTGTGACTGACCCAGTGGGAAGAGGAAGAGATACTTTACAATGATGGGGCTTTTATAATGCTGATGTTATGATCTTTTTAAAATAAAATAACCAATAATATCATTGCTCAGACTAGCAGGATTAGGATTGTATAAATAAAGATGGCTCAAGCTATTCAGGGCCACTTGCCTGACTGCTAACAGGTGGTCACTATTTTCACTTTCCCCTCCGGAACCCCTCCGGAGCTGGATTCTAGCAACTAACCACTGGGCATGACTGCTCAATGCCTCACCTGCTGCTAGAGCCCAGACTGCCCGGAAACCTTGCCTGCTGCTAGGGCCCAGCCTGAACTGTGACAAGGAGGACACTGAAGAGAGTTGATTGCCCCACTTTACCTAGATGAGATGAGGTAATTCCCGTGTTCCTCCTCCACAGGAATGTTTCTGATGCTGTGCTGATACCTCTGTCCCCATTACCATGGAAACCACAGGAGTCAAGGATGGCTGTCTACATAATGAACTGTGGACCAGCCTTGGTCATTTTCGCTGATACATGGCCCATTTAGATTCCAGTTTGTCCTTCCCCGGTCTCTGACCACATCGATGCTAAGCTAACTATAGTTTTGTTACTTAGACAGCAGCAGACAATCACCTCCTTCTCCCAAGGCTATAACCACCTTGTTAGTTCATTAGTTGGTTCTTTAGTTAAATTAAGCTGCTGTGTACCTTTTTAAGGAAAGGAAACCAAGTTTACCTTGCTTATAGACTTCATGTTAAAAGGATAAATGGGTTTATTACCTTTTACTAAAAGAACACACTTTACAATGGCAGTTCTCAACAATAACTACTTATGTCTCTGATAAATGATTAAAATAGAAAAGGGTTCAAAACCAACAGAAGGTCTAAGGATATAAAGACGTGTTCAAAGAATCAAAAAATGATTTTATATACAATTTTTTTCAAAAAAAAGTTTCAGATTTCTTTCCCTTCTGAGCTGTTATTACTCTGAGATTTCAAAAGTTCAAGATTTGATGGAGCACTGACTGCTTATTACTCAGTCACAGGCTCAGGATGAAGTGGAAACTTCTGGTTTCTTTGGAAAGTTAGTTATATATATATCAAATGGTGATTTGCTGGAGCACACAGGTGGAAGGGTGCCTTGCTAAAGCAGACATGGGAAAGACTGCTTTTCTGAAGCAGACCCAGGAAAAGGATGTTCTGATAGAGCAGACGTGAAGGACACTCGATGAAGTACGAATGTGACCCACAGCCTGGGAGATGAGCACTGAGCATCATTGGCTTGGTTGGCTTCACTATGCTGCCATTGAGAGCTCACCCAAGAACTGCTCGTGGGGTTCCTACAGCAGGATGCCGCTTCTGTGGCCTCATCTCAGGCCAGTTGGAGCCTAACAGTTCTTTCAGGATTGAACAATGGCTGCTGGTTTGTGCCTGGTGTTGACCTGCCAAAAGGACTGGTCTGTAGCTGCTAGTTCCTGTGTGCTGTCTGCCTGCCTAGAGGACAGGTCTGCAGCTGCTGAGTTGTATTTGGTGTTTGCTACGGGACTCAACTACTGCCAAAGAAGATCAAACTCACCCCAAAGACCTATTCCTGAGGAGGTCCACTTCCCCCATCCTAATAACTTTTCTCTTCCTCTACCTCTGCTGGGTGCTGGGCTAGAGGAGAGGCTGAACCTTTATTAAAAGTAGGATGTAAAAAGTATAGGCCTAGAGGGATTTTTGAGTTTTCTTTGTTATTTAGATGTAACTTAAAAAATGCTTTTCATCATGCTAAAATATCTGTCCAAACTATACCTTGCTCTCTTAAAATAAAAATCATGACTTTTAAACCTAAAACAATACTTTTTGTTAAGACCCAAAGACATGAGTCTACTACTGTCTTTTCTTTTTTTTCATTTATATGAGTACACAGTAGCTGTCTTCAGACACACCAGAAGAGGGCATCAGATCCCATTACAGATGGTTGTGAGCCACCATGTGGTTGCTGGGAATTGAACTCAGGACCTCTGGAAGAGCAGTCAGTGCTCTTAACCACTGAAGCATCTCTCCAGCAGCTACTCCTACGCTTACAGACATCTGTTAATTGCTTTTTCTACCATGTAGATTTCAAATACAATGTTAATGCTAATATATCTCTTTTTGGAAACTAAAAATTCATGTAAGCTTCAGGCAATCAAAGAGGTCTTATACTTGTCTCAGGTCAAGTGGACTCCAAATAAGTACAGTTTCTGCACCTCTCCGTTCCTGAAAATGAGACTCCCCCTGGTCTTGGGATTGCTCCCCTTTGTAACCAGTCTTTGACTGTGTTGTGGTGTTGGACCCACGAAGGTCAAAACTACCAGTAGTTCCTCCTCGCAAAGACACTGAGATTGAGAGCGATGCAATCAGCAAGAGGTTTATTATTTCCAATGCCTTGGGGTCGTCCTGCACATGAGGCAGAGGCGATTTTAGAGCAGCTGCCATTAGGTACCATGTGATTGGCAGAACAGTGTGACTTTTAAACTGATTGGTATTTAGGGAATGAGGTAGCAGGGGCTTAATCAGCCCCTCCCTCCCAGCCTACATGCTTTCTAACCTGTTTCTCCCGTGTGCTTGGAGGGGGGGAGGGGACATCTGCTAGCTAGGTGACCTTATCTCAGGAGATGGGAGGGGAGGAGTGCCCATCCCACAGGAAATATCTGCTAGCTAGGCGGCCTTATCTCCAGAGAGGGGAGGAGGGGAGGAAAAGCATTTCTTTCCTTGGCCTTTCTTACTTCCACTCCTTTTCTTCAATACTTTCAACCCATTAACATTAGATAGAAGATCTTCACCCCAGGATTTCTAATTTATTCTTCTTGTTTCTTCCCTACCCATGACTACTTAACAAACTACAACCAACACAACCAAAAACCCACCACCTTTTGGGGTCCTTGCATTTATATATACCCTTTGAAAAGTTCCCAGAATTCCAAACGTCACACAATCACAGAAACTATCTGCCACTGTCAAAATCATACTTCTGCTAGAACATAAGGCAAATCATACTCAGCTGCTGTGGACAATCTGAAGCAGCCCCATATCCCATACTTGGGGCTAAATGAAAACATTTTTCCATAATATTTCTTTTATAAAAGAAAAACAAAACAAAATTCTCACTACATTCCTTTACCAGTTATGAGGAAATTTAAACTTCTCTTATTAGTCTATATTTGTCTCAGCAGATTACCACTTGGCTGACAGACATCATGCAGGGAACACCTTCGGAGTGCAACCTGCTGAGCTCTGGACTTCCTGAAAGATATAAACTATTCCAGCTGATCTAACTGTTGCCTATCCCTTCAGATCAGCTTCCGCCTTCTTGGATCCTGTAAACTTATACCCCAATTTCAGCTGGAAGTACTTACAGAAAATAGTGTAGGGCCAGGGAGCTGTGGGACCAGGGGAGCTGGGCCGGAGCAAGAATAGGGTTAAGCAAGTTCAACCCCAAAAATCTTGTCCTATAATTGGCAAGAGTAGGATCACTCCCCAACAACCCAGACCTGCATGTCCCAGTGCACGTAATACTGTGCCCTCACCTTGGCGCCATCAGAGGTGACGTAGTTAGGTACCCAGGTTAAATTTCTTCTCTCATTATATAGTCATGTCCAGCATCACCTGGAATTGCTCCTTATGCAAATGAGTCTTCCCAGGCTCCAGACACGAGACCACAGCTCTCTATAGGTCTTTGACTACCTGTCCAGTAGCCCCAAGCCCTTCCACAGGTAGAGGCGTGGTCACGTAGCCTCAAGACATCCCCATGCTAATGAGGCATCTAGAGGCTGAGCCACTCCCCTTCGCAGTTACTATTTCAACATGACCCCTCCCTGAGGTGGGGGGGGGAGTAGACTCACCCGCCACTCTTCATCTTGACAATAAACGCCCTGAAACCCTGGACTATCTCTATTCATCAGGATCCGACATGGGTTATGAGGGAACCCAGCGTTCCCAGCCACGGCAGCCACCCAGCTAGCCGTGCAAGCCAAGGACTCATCCTGGTGGGGACGCCAGCCACGCTCCTTCCCTTCCCAGCTTTCCCCTTTTCCGCCCCACATGCAGGCCCCCATTTCGTTCTCAGCTCTTATGTGGCATCCAGCGGCGTCTGTAATGCCCCAGAGCATGGGAACTCCACTGAGTACATGGCTGTGTCCCCCACCCCTGGGCAGTGTTCCTGCGGCGTCACACAGCCTGACAGCTGCCTGGCGGTGCCATGGGTGTCCTTGCGGACAAACTTCCCGCGCCCCACCTCCCAGAGGGGTGCTGAGCCGGGGGCGGACGTGTGGGACCATCACTTCACTCTAACCCCCCCTCTCCGCCATGTTACCCAACAATCATGAATGAAAACATGAGCGACACAAGACGGAATAAACAGCACAG
>JADRCH010000152.1:2491084-2505146 GCA_019843965.1 Rhynchomys soricoides | reverse complement strand
TTTAATCCCAGCACTCAGGAGGCAGAGGTGGTGGATCTCCCTGAGTTTGAGGTCAGCCTGATCTATAGAATGAGTTATCCCTCTGCTCATTTCTATCCAGGGTAGCCCCTTATGACTGGAGATTAGAGTTAAAGAAACCCCCACTGATAACAAAGTCTTTCCAAATAAGGTCAGGAAACTGCTCCATAGCTGGAAGACAGGAGCCAATCCAAATTACTGTCATCCCTATATCTACCATTACATCTAAATATTAAACTCTTTGTTTGCTTCCTCTTTGACCAGATGAAAGATAATTGTAAAAAATGGCCAAACGAATATGGGGGCTGCCCATACTTCTCTTGCCAGATACATATGTTAGAATCACAGACCAATTACTTCCTGTCTCAACAATGCAAAACCCTCTTCTACACTTAAGACCCATGGAATCTCAGTGGTTTTCCCAGCTTGACATCGATCTTCAAGAGGTGAATCAAACCATGCTCACCCTCCAAAGACAGACCCATTTCCTGGAAGCTATAGCTTCAGAACCAATAGAGACTGGATGTTCTTACAGGGAAAGAAGGTGGTCTTTGCCCTTTTCTCCAAGAAGAATGCTGCTTTTACAGCAACCAGTCTGGAATAGTAAGAAACAAAATCCAGAAGCTGCAATCAGACATCCAAAAACACAGGGAACACCATGAGGCTTCTAATTCCTGGGTTTTCAAAAACCTTAAATGGAAGTGGATACTGCCTTCCCTAACACCCCTTCTCATTTTTCTGACTTCACTATTTGGTCCCTGCCTCATTAACCTCATCTCTGCATTCATCCAAAGTCAAATTCAAAAAAAAAAATTCTAACCAAACAATTAATCAGTTCCTTTTACAGGATTAACAACTACAATCCACAAAGGAGTCTGATGCAAATGACCATCAAATGAGCCCCGATGGTGAGGGTCAGTTATGCCCCAAAATTGATGACACCCCTAGACAGCAGGAAGTAGTTCAAGAGATCTGACGCACCTATTCCCACCTCACCACCACCACCCCTCCCCCCCTTTATAAGAAAAAAAGAGGAATGTTAGCATCAGGTGCACCCATGGACGCTAAAAGCATCTTTATAGTCAGCTCCATAACCCAACAACAAGACACGTCATCTCTAGGTGACAGTGCCACTCTTGCCATGGCACCCACTGCACATCCCTTTGTGCATGCATCACATGTGCCATGCCCGGATAGATTTTTCCCCCTGCCCCCAGCCTGCAGCCCCTTCTTCTTCTTCATTCCCACCCTATCCCAGAGGCCTCCACTGCCAATAAAACCTCTCATGTGAGAGGTATGATTTGTCCAGGACTGCACCACCTATTCTAACAATCATTATACTAATTTTAATGACAGGAAAGATGTAATGACAAGAATCACTCTTGAGATGATGCATCCTGTGCTCCGCCTCACTGCTGGTCTGTAGGAACTCCACCAGGAGATCAGATGGGAGGCACCAGACTGCATTACCCTACTCTGACATTAGATGCTGGGCTTGAGGGAAGCATCGACGAGCACCACTCAGGGGATGAGAGAATGCAGCCTTGAGTGGGAACCTCAGCCTGAGCGAGAAACGACAGAGGCTGAGGCTAAAGCTGGGGTTCTCTGACTCTAGAGCATCCAGTCTCTGCTGGAAACCTAATAGAGTCGGGAAAGGAGGGGGCCCATGGACCTGTGAGGAGAAGCCTGGGACCAAGGGTTCCCAAACTCCTGGACATCCAGGGCGTCAGGGGAAGGGGAAATCCTACTTTAGCTCCGCAGCAGGCAAGTCCAGGAACCCAGAGGGCCTTCTGTCATACTTAAACAGTACAGCTCTATAGACAAAGGCTTCCTCGTGCTCCCCACGGTGGCTCTTGATGAAAGAGACAGTCCTTGTTTTCAAACTGTTTATTGATTGTCCATAGTGGAAAATGGATACATACTACCTCCTCAGGGCAGGTAAGAGATTAAATATCTTTTGCAGGAAGGAATGCCCAGGAAGGGAAGCTAATTGACTAAACCCCCAGGACCCACATAGACACCTCATTAGCATGAAGAATTCAGTTCTGGGCTACACGACATTGGTCACATCCCTATGTAGGGAGTGTGGTTACATGTTCAGGGCCAAGAATCTGATAGGGAACAGGGAGATGCTTACTGTCCCCAGATAGGATCTGAATGAACCTACTCATTCTTACCAAGTTTCCTGGCACAGTCCACAGAACCATAAGATGAAATCTCTGAAGACCTTGCAAATCAGAGTTTTACCTATTGAAGCTTTACAAAATGACGATCATCTCCAGAACGTCACATTTTAATATTTGTCTCTCCTAGATGGCTCCTGGAGGGCACTATTGCTAGGACCCTACCACTCGTCAAGAATTTGAGATGGAGAGGCAGGCAGGCTAAGAGGCAGACTCACCATGTTCCCTGCCCACCCCAAGGTCTGCAGAGCTGTCCACTGCCTCAGTTTTCCTACCTGGACCTTTTCCAGCAGCTCCTGGTTCCCATCTATTTCCTTCCTGTTCAAAATTATGACCATTCCCAAATTATCCCTTAAAATGACAACTTATCTACACTTTATAAAATAACCATAACCAGACACCCAAACCCAAGGGATCTTAACTTCTTCCTGCTGAATATGGGCAGTGAGAAGTTCTTTAAAGGGGTGGGGAGGGGTGGGAAAACTAGAAATTTTAGTTAGGCTCAAGAAAGCTAGCTTTAGCATCTGTTATCCAGTCTCTATATGTTCAGAAGGCTCGGGACTTGACTGAAGTTCTGACTGGATCCATCTGAAAGGTTGGATGATCTGGAATCAGCAGCAATCTGTGTCTGGACAGCATTAGGCTCAGAGGGCTGGAACATCAGGTCAGTTCAGCATCCCAATGTTTGACTCTTGTCAGAGCTGTACATTCTGCAACATATGAACCTCACAACCAAAATTTTAGTACCATTAAGATATTCATATGGATTGTGCAGGGTGCACAGATCAGTTAAGTATGAAATTTTGCTTCTTGTTTGAGCAGGTGAAAGACAACTATTTTTTTATGAGTTATGAGATCTTCAGGTGGCCTTTCCCTGTCATATCACTCCATATGATCCATATCACTCTGGAAGGGGTCCAGAGCCTATTCTCCTTTCCTGTCAACACAAACACGGAGCCTTTCTCCCAAAATAGCATGTCCTTGGTCCAGTAACTGGAATTAAGGGTGTAGCTTGACCTCTCTCCCAGAGGAACTTCAAAACAACCATCAAAACAATTCAATTAAACAAACATTAACCATTGAGACAGTGCTTCTCCTGTCTCCTGGCCTGGCCTACATCAGATCAAGGCCTGAATTGTTTATATATCTGTGCAAACTTGAGTCTTGCACTATGCAAATCAATGTCTCTGTAGGTTATATTATACTATATCCCTTTTATAGAATTCTCAAGGCCCAGCCGGGCAGTGGTGGCACACGCCTTTAATCCCAGCACTTGGGAGGCAGAGACAGGCAGATTTCTGAGTTCGAGGCCAGCCTGGTCTACAGAGTGAGTTCCAGGACAGCCAGGGCTACACAGAGAAACCCTGTCTCAATAAAATAAATAAATAAATAAATAAATAAATAAATAAATAAATAAATATTGAAAGCCTCGGGGCTGGAGAGATGGCTCAGTGGTTAAGAGCACTGACTGCTCTTCCAGAGATCCTCAGTTCAATTCCCAGCACCCACATGGTGGCTCACAGCCATCTGTACAGCTACAGTGTACTCACATACATAAAATAAATAAAAACAAAAACAAAAAAAAAAGAAAACAGGAGTTCTAATCATAAATAACTTACAAGAGCTTTAATAGATATGATTTTTGTTTTGTGTTTGATGAAAGTCATCAGCTTCCCTAGTGAGCCCCTTCCCTTAGGACCACTCTAGTTCTACAAACTGCATGACAGGTTTTCAAACACCCAGAGAGCAAATGTGTATTTAATGTTTCCATCTTCTTTTTTTAAGATTCATGTATATTAGTACACTGTAGCTGTACAGATGGTTGTGAGCCATCATGTGGTTGCTGAGAATTGAACTCAGGACCTCGGCTCACTCCAGCCCAAAGATTTTATTTATTATTATATGTAAGTACACTGTAGTTGTCTTCAAACACACCAGAAGAGGGCATCAGCTCTCACTACGGATGGTTGTGAGCCACTATGTGGTTGATGGGCTTTGAACTCAGGACCTTCAGAAAAGCAGTCAGTGCTTAACCACTGAGCCATCTCTCCAGCCGGGTATGATCTTAATATTTATGTTCCTTTTTTCTTTCAAAATGCACAAGCTTGACATAAAGCAAAGCCCCTCCTGGTGTCTGCTCCACCATTCTCACTCACATCTTGTGAGGGTCCCATTCTCTTATCTCATGGCTGACTTCCACTCCCTTTCCAGCTTCTGTCACTGTTCTACAGGTAGGGGTTCCTGAGAGAACATCCAAGATAAGCGCTGGACTAATGTATTCAATAACCAACATTATACAGAGCCTGAGTCATTTATACAATTAAGAAATGTTACCTGAGTAAAGTTCTCATGAATTCAAGCTGTATCCAATGACAAGAACAAGCACAAGTCACACACACGTTTTCCAACAGAGCATATAAAGCATAGTTTAAACTTTGATTTAAACTGCAGCAATCAATGATGAGTATTCTCACTTGATACTATCTGCTATACCAGAGAGGATTCCAAAAACAAGTCTGTGATTTGAAGAAACTAGGGTCACAAGACTCTTGTTTTTTAGGAGTGTTCTCACGAGCACTCAAGACTTCTCACACAGCTTGATTCCAGAACTCTCTCACAACAATACACACAAACTAAATTATATTTATTTAAAAAAAAAAAAAAACATACACATGTTAAAAAAAAAAAAAGCACATTTTACAATATGTAGTCCCATGTATGTGCGGGGAGGGTGGATGTGTGTCTTTCATTTGTATACATGGTGTCCAAGGAAGCCAGAAGAATGCATCAGACCTTCTGTACCTGGAATTACAGGTAGTTCTGAATCATCTGATGTGGGTGTTAGGAAACAGAGTTGAGTACCCAACAGGATCAGTACTATTGAGACAACATTCTGGACCCCAAATATGCCATTATAATGCAGAAAATGAAGAGGACCCATAAGGCCTCTGCCTTCTATCACTTCCCGGTGCTGAAAAGTTTCTAGTACATGGTCATTGAAGAATTGAATATATTGTCTCTTTGTGAATGGGCTTTACAATTGCTTCTGGTTGTTTTTACCACAGTTCTTTTGATAAGAGGACAACAGACTTAGTTGACTAGAGGTGAGTCTAGATGTAACAGGTGTTGGCCACTTTATGGGTTCTTCTCTCTTTCACCCCTTCTCCACTCCCCTTCTCCCACCCTTTCAAACCTTTAATACTAAATAGGTGAGAAAAGAGCACAGAGGGAAAGGGGGGTGATGTTATCAAGACTACACTCTGCTGATTAAGAGAAGTCCCCAGAATTACAAATGTCACACAATTGCACAAAGAATTTGCCTCTGGCAAAAATAACACCTCTGCTAGAGCACAAGGCAAATTATAGTTACCTGCTGTGAATCAGCCCCATATCCTCATACCTGGATTAAAGCAAAAAACAAAAACAAAATTTGTAACATTTCAGTTTTTTAAAGATACCAATATAATATTCTCACTACATCCAGATCATATTAGAAAAAGATTCATAATGAGAGATATGGTTGTTTGGTTTGGGGTTGGGGGGGGTGTTACTGATGTTTAGTTTGTTTGCTTTGGATTTTATGAGACAGGATATCTCCACATAGCTCTGCTATCTTGAACTCACTATGTGATCCAAGCTGGCCTCAAACACAGAAATATATCTGCCTGGCTCCCAAGGCTGGGACTACAGGCGTGTGACTCAACACTCAGCTGAGTTGTTTTTTAAAAAAACCTATCGTTGAATAAAGAATGAAAGGATAATGAAAGATTTCAACAGGAGCCCTCATGCTTTCGATGAACACTTCCTGGAATACAATGTATTAATTGTGAGCAGTAAATCATTTATGTCCTCAATATTTTGCTTATGAAAGAAAATTTCATAATTTCATCTTTAATAATTTTTACCTGTGTAAGACACACCTGTGCTATGATGTGCATGTGCCAATCAGAAGACAACTTACAGGTGCTTATTCCCTTTTTCCTCTGAGTTTGAGAGATTAAACCCAGATAGTCAAGTTATGCAGCAAGTGCCTTCAAGTAGTGGTGAACTCATTGGTCCTTAAGTTTCAAAACTATTTATGAATGTGCTGTTGTGTGGGTGTGCACATGTCACATCCCAAGCATTTAATAATCAGAGAAAAATGTACATGAGTAACGTGGGTCTCCCAGAGAATAGTCTCAGGTCATCATGATTAACAGCAACCACCATTACTCACTGAGAAAATTCTCTGCCATTTGGGTTTCTGAGAAAGTGTTAAGAAGTATTTACTCCTCAGAAAAAAACATAACCAATAAAAATAGATGGCACTATATCATTTTCATTCGCAAATAGGTTTTATTATTCAAATATTGTGTGTTCCTCTATCCTTGGATGACAATTCGTATACAATTTGAAAACAAGACAATATTTTAAGGATGAAATGGTTCTATTAATTGTACATGAGCACCAGTGAGAAGACTTAGTGACAAAAAAAAAAAGTGCTTGGTGTGCAAGGCTTTACTGCATGGCTTAGATTCATAGTGTTGCTCTCCAGTAGGAATTCTTTCATGCCTTTGAAGAAGACTGTAAGATGCAGAGAGGCATTATGCATTGATTACACTTATAGGGTTTCTCTCCAGTGTGAGTTCTTTGGTGAACTGAAAATTACACTGATATGCCAAAGCATACTGCATCAATTACATTCATAGGATTTCTCTCCAATATGACTTTTCTTGTGATTATGAAGACTAGTGTAATATGCAAAGGCTTTACCACATTCATTACATTCATATAGTTTCTCTCCAGTGTGACTTCTTTCATGTCTATAAAGATTACTACGATATGCAAAGGCTTTACCACAATGAGCACATTTATACGGTTTCTCTCCAGTATGAGTTTTTTTGTGTTTTTGAAGATATCTGAAAATTGCAAAGGATTTTCCACATTGAATACAATCATAGAGTTTCTCAAGAGTGTGATGTTTCTCATGATTTCGAAGATAACGACGACTTACAAAGGCTTTACCACATTGATTACATCCATACGGTTTCTCTCCAGTGTGAATTCTCTCATGTATTTGAAGATCACACTTTAATTCAAAGGCTTTACCACATTGGTTACATCCATATGGTTTCTCTCCAGTATGATGTTTTTCATGATTTTGAAGACTAGTACGACTTGCAAAGGCTTTACCACACTGGTTACATTCATAGGGTTTCTCTCCAGTGTGAGTTCTTTCGTGTGTTTGAAGACTACTGCGACGTGCAAAGGCTTTACCACATTGATTACATTCATAGGGTTTCTCTCCTGTGTGAGTTCTTTCATGTATTTCAAGACTACTGCGATGTGCAAACGCTTTACCACATTGCTTGCATCCATAGAGTTTCTCTCCAGTGTGATGTTTTTCATGATTTCGAAGACTACTGCGACTTGCATAGGCATTGCCACACTGGTTACACTCATAGGGTTTCTCTCCAGTGTGAGTTTTCTCATGTGCCTCAAGATTACTGCGATACGCAAAGGCTTTACCACACTGATTACATACATAAGGTTTCTCTCCAGTATGGATTATTTCGTGTATTTGAAGATGACTGCGAGTTGAAAAGGCTTTACCACATTCATTGCAATCATAGGGTTTCTCTCCTGTATGAGTTCTTTTGTGTATATCAAGATAACTGTGACGCGCAAAGGCTTTCCCACATTCATGACAGTCATAGGGTTTCTCTCCCGTGTGAGTTCTTTCATGTATTTGAAGAGCACTGCGACTTGGAAAGGCTTTACCACAGTGATTACATTCATGCGGCTTTTCTCTAGTATGATTTTTTTCATGTTTTTGAAGACTACGGGAATTTGTAAAGGCTTTACTGCATTGACTGCATTCATAGGGTTTCTCTTTAGTATGGATTCTTTCATATGTTTGAAGAAAACTCTTATGTGCAAAGGTACATTGCTTCTTTCCATATCCCCTATGCTCACAAGGTTTGTGTCCACAATGACAGATGATATATCTATTAAAGGAGAAAGAACAAACAAAAGGTTTTCACACTGCAGTCACTCAGGTTAAGCTCTTGTTCCCCATAGACATGTGCTAGAGGAATTAAGGTTTCTCCACGACATCGACCTTTTTGTTCCCCATAAACTGTTCTTGTCACTAAACGTTGGAAAGTCACCATAAGTATATGAGTAACACTAGCTTTACCATGGACTATTTGCTTATAAAAGGCATTGGACATTCACTCGACTTCTAATCAATGTGCACGCCTTTAAGGATACTTGAATGGGATGAAACGAAGTGGACCGACAGTTCTACAGCGCGGCTCTCTGTTCTCATGTGTTAAGGTAAGGATCCTATGTTTGTTAGAAGTTTGCCTTGCAAATACAGGCTAGCTACCTAAAACTGAAGCACAGCCTTTAATCCTCATCAGTACACTTAAATCTGTGCTTATTTACATTGTGCTGCTTTTCTTTACAACTTCAGAGTACATTAAAATGTCTTCAGTGATGCATTTGTATCAGCTTGCATGTGACATTTACCTTCCACGTCCTCCAGAACTTTGACAGTGCTCTTCAATGTTGTTGTCTCCCAATCTGTACCCTAAAATACAGTACCAGAAAATATATATTATTGAATACTGTGCAAATTTTAAGTGAGCCTGAGAACTATGTCTGAGTATTTATATTCACCACATTCTTCCTCTGTCACAACAGAAATCACAGAGGTGCACCAATAACCAAGAAACACTTGTCCCCTTGTTTAGAGAGTGAAGGAAAACTCACGTTCTTACCTACAGCTGTGAGGTTCCTGCACGTCTCCAGCATCACATCTCTGTAGAGACTCTTCTGGGAAGGATCCAGCAAAGCCCACTCTTCATGAGTGAAGTTCACATGCACATCCTCATAGGTCACTGCAGCCTAAAATAGCCCACACGTGTACATAATAAAAATGCTGAGACTCACTGTGCTGCAAATGTACATTTCACTGAGAATATATTTACATAATTCTGGGTGCTCCACACATTTATTCCACATCACAGACATTCAATGCAGTCTCCAAGTGTTTTTAGAAGGAAACAGAAAAGAGGATCACACCTCTCATATCTGGGCCCACTGAATTCCATATGGCATTGCAGGAAAAATGACTAATAGTACAGAGAGACACTCAAACAGAGCAGTACTATTGAGTATACATTAGCAAAATTGTATCAAAATCCCTAACTTCAAAAGAGGAGGGGCATGATGAACATTGTAATGCACACCTTTAATCCCAGACCTCAGGAGACACAGAGACATGTGGATCTCTGTGATTTCTAGACCAGCCTAGTCTATGTAGTGATTTCTATGACGGGCAAAGGTGCACAGTCAGACCCTGTCTCAAACAGACAAAGGATAAAAAGCATTCAAAAGCTTACTTGAAATTCCTCCAAAGAGTTAAATATTCACTCTACTTCAATACCAGTTTATCAGAAAACTGGAGTGGAGCCAAGCAGTGGTGATGCACACCTTTAATCTCAGCACTCGGGAGGCAGAGGAAGGCAGATTTCTGAGTTCGAGGCCAGCCTGGTCTACAGAGTGAGTTCCAGGACAGCCTGGGCTATACAGAGAAACCCTGTCTCAAAAAACCAAAGGAAAGAAAACCGGAGTGGCACGGGGAGAGAGGAAGAGAGGAAGAGGGGATAGAGGGAGAGGGAGAGAAGAGGTAAGAACCCCTGGTAAAGAAATGGCCTCCTGGGGGCTGGAGAGATGGCTCAGCAGTTAAGAGTGCCAACTTCTCTTCGGAAGACCGTGAGTTCAAATCCCAGAAACCACATGATGGCTCACAACCATCCATAATGAGATGTGATGCCGTCTTCTGGGGTGTCTGAAGACAGCTACAGCAAACTGGTCTGGAGCAAGCAGAAAACATGTCTGGGGACAGCTACAGTGTACTTACATATAATAAATAAATCTAAAGATGGTCTCCTGTTGTTTTTAATAAAATCTCACTTGTTTGATTTTATCAATAAAGACTAGGGAGCCAGATCCTGCAGTGAAACAGCTCAAAGAGGCAGAGAAAGCACCCCAGCTGATCTTTCTTAGCCAACATCCCAAAAGCAGAAAGCCACCTTTCCAATGCATCTCAGAGTCAAGTGAAATGTCCCTCCCTTTTTCTTCTTATTGTTTCTGTATCAATCCTCCTGCCTTCCTCTTATTCTATGGTTTGTTTTTTCCTATGTTCACTCCCTGTCAACTGGTTGCTTGCTCCACCTTTTGACCTATGGTTGACTTTATTGAATCTTATTTACAATATGCAAGCAGAAAGCATTTGGACTAAAGGTGTGTACTTGGGCTGAGCCACACCACAACTAGAATAAGGTTTTTCCAGTAAACAACACAATCTCCAGGCTTACAGTATGATCAAATATCCTACCACAGCCTTGGTACAAGTCTAACATTCTAATGACAATGAATCAATGTATCATAAGAACTAGGATACTCACCTTAAACCATACTAATGAAGGAGATGTAATAATTATTTCTTTGTACTAGGGGACTGTCTTAGGATTTTACTGCTGTGAAGAGAAACCATGACCACAAGGCAACTCTTATAAATGACAACATTTAATTGGGGCTGGCTTACAGGTTCAGAGATTCAGTCCATTATCCTCAAGGCAAGAACATGGCAGCATCCAGCCAGCTAGGATGAGGAACTTAAAGCCCACACCCATAGTGATACACCTACTCCAACAGGGCCACACCTTCTAATAGAGCCATACAGGGACTGACACAGGATTATTCAATCAGCTAATACTAAACATGTACTGCGTTCCCATTGCACATTCTTTTTCCAACATAGGACAAGGTGCCAACATATTAATGAGTTTGAAGAAAAAGAGAGAGAGAAAGGTCTTGTCAAAAAAAATCAAACATGACCCTTTTCCGTAAAATACTGTTGAGCTAGTATTGGGAACAAGGAATTCAAATCCCTTTAATCTCCTAACCCAGCAAAATCTGCTTCTTCAAAGATCCACTTCTCTGTGGTAGGAATTTAATGACCTAAAGCAGAGACTCATTTCTCCTTAGAGCAGTACCTCTCTTCCCCTCGCTCCTTCATTTCCTGTGCAGCAATCTTTTTAGAATACCCAAATAAACAACATTGAAGTTAGACACCAGCTTAACCAGGATAAAAGATACAACCACCATTTTCCTTAAAATAAAATCCAAGATCAAGAGTAAAATTTTCTTTGTCCAGACACTACAATTACAGTGGTGGTCTCTTCCTTGGCCACCCTGAACTTACTTCTAACATGACCACACACACACACACAAAAAAAAAAAAACATCAAAGATGATTTAACACCTGTCTCCTGCTACATAGGCTACTGCACTTGAGCTACAATCTGCCTAATCCACCTTTAAATACAAGGAGCCATAAAGCTTGTTTCAGTGTTTTTAATTTAGATAGATAGATAGATAGATAGATAGACAGACAGACAGATTGATTTATTATATATAAGTACACTATAGCTGTCTTCAGACACACCAGAAGAGGGCATCAGATCTCATTATAGATGGTTGTGAGCCACCACGTGGTTGCTGGAATTTGAACTTATGACCTCTGGAAGAGCAGTCAGTACTCTTAACTGCTGAGCCATTTCTCCAGCTCCTAAAATATATTTCTGAGATCATAATTACTTCATTTGGCCTTTCCCTTTCCTCTTCCCATGTATTCCTGGGAAAATAACGTGGCTCAAACAGTCTGACGCATGGCAGCGTAGTAGACACAGCAGATTCACATATCTGCCCCAGAGAACCCTGGAAAGAACCACCATGCTGCTGTCCACTGGTGCTCCCACTGCAAAGCCTTCCCAGAGTCCCTCTGTGTCAAATGACCCACACTTCACAGACCTTCCCACCCCAGGAGCACACAGAGCCACTCTACTGCAAATTTCCATTTAAGTAGAGATTCTTCCAGCCTCCTGAGCACTTTATGTTTTCCTCCTAGGTGTAGGGTCTCTGAGTGTACAGGAATTCCATAGTCCATGTGCAGGGCAGCCATCCCGTTACCTCAGATCTAACAAGTCCTGCAGCCAACCTTAGGTCACACTCAAATAGGAACAACTATTAAAGCAAAAGGAGGTCATGAATGTGAGCGCAGGGAGTGTATGCAGGAACCAGGAGAGAGGAAAGGTTAAGGCCAAATGAAGTAATTATGATCTCAGAAATATATATTTAAAACACTCAAACAAGCTTTATGGCCCCATGTATTCAAAAGAATAACAATTTACATTAGGACACACCAAGAAAAACTCACACCATTTCTCTCAGCCAGAAAAACGACAGGCCACTTAGGCAGGGCCATGCCTATTTGTTCAGGTCTTCTGTTCTGGTTGAACTAGTGCAACTACACTAATGTGGTTTCTAAAAGAAAATTCTTTATTATCCTGGCCTAAAGACCCTAAAAACAATATTTATCAGGACATTTATCAATCACCTAAGATTGATACCTGAGTAATCAAGGATAATCCCAACTGCCAACAAAACTGGAAAACTTCCAGCCTCATCTCTGCCACCTCCCTTTCTTTCTCTGCACTGACTTGCACGGCCTTACAAGTGGACTGGCTTAGTCCCAGTTTCTACTGCTCTATGGCCAAGACAACTCATATAAGGGACATTTAACTGGGGCTGGCTTACAGATTTGGAGTTTCAATCTATTATCATCAAGGAAGGGGTCATGGCAGTATCCAGACAGGAATGGTGCTGAAGAAGCTGAGAGTTTTACATCTTCTCAGGCAGCTAGGAGGTCTCAAAGCCCACCCCCACGGTGACACACGTCCTCCAACAAGGCCACACCTCCTAATAGTGCCACTCCCTGGGCCAAGCACATTCATAGCACCACATGGACTATTGACTCTAGTTCTTTTTTTTTCTTTTTTCTTTTTCAGTTTTTTGAGACAGGGTTTTTCTGTGTAGCCCTGGCTGTCCAGGGACTCACTCTGTAGACCAGGCTGGCCTCGAACTCAGAAATCCACCTGCCTCTGCCTCCCGATTGCTGGGATTAAAGGCATGTGCCACCCTGCCCGGCTTGACTCTGATTCTCACACAGGTCCCTCTGCATTTGAATCTCCCCAGGAAATGCCTGGGCTCCATTAGGACACTCATTCCCTTGTCGCTTTTTCCTTCTCACTAACCTAAATACCTTATTCCCAGCACTGAGTGGCAGAGGCAGTTTTAGGTGTTCAAATGTATTCTCAATGATCATGTAAGGCAAACCTGGCATTCTATGCTTGATAGTTTTGTGTCAACTCAACACAGGCTGAAGTCGTCTGAAAGGGGAGAACCTCAACTCAGAAAATGCCTGTATAAGACTGAGTTGTAGGGAGGCCGGAAAGGCCCTTTTTAAACTAGTGATTAATGGGGAGGGACCAGCCCATTTTGAGTAGTGCCTTTCCTAGATTCTATAAGAAAGCAGGCTGAGCAGACCCTAGGAAGCATGCCAGTAAGCAGCACCCTCCATGGTCTCTGTATCATCAGCTCCTGCCTCCATGTTTCTGCCCTGCTTGAGTTCCTGTCCTGACTTCTATCAATGATGAACAGTGCTGTGGAAGACAAACCCTTTCCTCTCCTTGGTCATGGTTTCATCCCAGCAACAGAAAACACTGCTGTGACATCTTGCTTTAAAAAAATAAACAAGTGGCCAGGCAGTGGTGGTGCACACCTTTAATCCCAGCACTTGGGAGGCAGAGGCAGGTGGATTTCTGAGTTCAAGGCCAGCCTGGTCTACAGAGTGAGTTCCAGGACAGCCAGGGCTACACAGAGAAACCCTGTCTCGAAGAAAAAAAAAACAAAACAAAACCGATCCTCATATTTCTTATATGTCACCATGGATAAAATGGCCAGAAATA
>JADRCH010000152.1:2450090-2490684 GCA_019843965.1 Rhynchomys soricoides | reverse complement strand
TTTAATCCCAGCACTCAGGAGGCAGAGGTGGTGGATCTCCCTGAGTTCGAGGCCAGCCTGATCTACAGAGTGAGTTCTTCTTAAGGAGAGTTCTGAATGCCCATACAAACACTCCGAGAAACAAGACAAGAATCTTGTGGCCTCAGTGTATCCATGCCCCTCCCAGCACTATTCATAGGAGTGAAAATACTTCAGATTACTTGCTGCTGTTATTCAGAGAAACAGGCTTGCTTCTAGGAAAAACAAGTTCCCCCCCCCCTTTAGTTTTTCCAAGGTGGGGTTTTGTTGTGTAGCCCTGGCAGTCCTAATGCAACCTTTCTTAAACCTGAGAGCATATACAGTCTGGGGCTTTGAATAAAGACTATTGCACAAGAATTTAGTATGCCTCAATTACAAACTCCGTTGACCCAGACCCCAGCACCTCTAGAGTAATCACAGGCTCCCACCACTGACCACACTCCCACCGCTTCCTAGGTGAATCTCCACCCAAGCCAAGACACAACTCTACTACTTGGTTTCTTTAAATATTATATTTCACTTATATTTATTGCCATAATTGTGCTAAGGAGCCAGAAGGTCAAACTGTGTTCCAAGTTCCCTGCCCCATCCCTGCCCTCACCCAGTGTGTCACACTGGTTATGCCTGCCCTCCTCTCTTTTACACACACACACACGCACACACACACACAATGAGCTTGTACTCCTGAGTGGAGGTTGTGATGTAGGTGGCATGTCAGGACTCCTAATATATCAAATGGGGAGTGCTGGGAATCAGAGGGCCAGACTATAGGGAGCTATGGGGTGGTCAGCTGGCCACCATTGCTAAGGTCCCAGGCTGGTCTCCCACTGAGTGTTGAGTCATGTTCATCCCCTTGGAGCTGGGGAAGGTGGTGTCTGAGGCTTCAGCTTGCAGAGGTGAAGGATGAAGACTGAACAGCTGAGCTGTGTCCTCAGCGACCCTGAACCTGAAGCCGTTGCATCTGCAGGATCTGGCTGAGAATGCACTGTACATCCTCATCCATCTGTCCCTGGTGAGGTGGGAGACAACAGAGGCAGAGTCACATCCTGGTGCTCCTGCTGGGTGATCCCCGTTCCTTGCAAATCTCTCTATTTAAACCCAAGGGAGTCAATGCCCCAGGAGGTAGGTCAGTGCACAGGGATGTTCCCAGAAGCTATGAGGCTGGCTCTGAACAGAAGGAGAAACTGAGGCCCAGGCGATGGCAGAGAAACAATAAAGCTGGGCTGGAGTCAGGAGGCGGGAGACTCACCTGAATGGCATACAGGAGATGGGTGCGGTACAATGCCACCACAGTGCCATGTTCCTGGGCCTCTTCCTGTGGACATGGGAGAGGGAGGGATCAGAGACAAGGTCATCCTTGTGTATATTGTGAGTTTAAGGTCAGCCTGGGCTACTTGAGACCCTGCCACCAAAGAAAGGTGGAGAAGGAAGCAGGGAACAAGAAGGGGAGGAGAGGAGAGCAGAGGGGAGGAGAGGAGAGGAGAGGAGGAGATTTGGAAGGGAAGCCCAACCCATCTTCAAGGAGACACACCCACACTCTGCACCTGAGTCAAAACCCCATGTCCAGTGGCTGTTGGTGGCTGACTCAGGGAAGTGTCTGAGTTCCCTTGCCCAGCCTGCACTCTGCCAGCCATCCCCATCTCTACCCTGACTGCTCTGTCTGTGGCTCCCAAGAGCCAGTACCTGTATCTGCTGCTTCAAGGCTGTCACCTGGCCACGGAGAGCCTCCTCCTCCTTGGAGCTAGCTGGGGTGGACTGCTGCGCCTTCAGAGCCTCCTTCAGTGTAAAGACTTCTTTGGACAGATCTGTGATCTGGAAGGGGAGGGGACCCTATGAGTGGTTATGCTAAGCCAGGCAGGGACCAGGGACCTCTGCACCTTTCCTGGGCAGCTTGGCACAGGGTCAGTGATTCGAGCCAGGAGCTGAGCTGACTCAGACTCTGATCACACTCCAGCTTGTCAGAACACAGCCCAGGAATACAGTCATTTAAGGAGAATTCCAAATGCTGTGAGAACACTCCAAAAAGCTCTGTATTTATATAGCCCAGGGCTTAAAATGTTCCTCATATTTTTAAATATTTGGAGAGAAAAAAATCCAAAGAAAGATCTGTTTTTGACCCTTAAAGGGATTCTAAATTACATATGACACTTACTAATAAAGTTTTATTGTTACATGGCCATGTCTGCTCACAGCAAACAGGAACCAGACATTATGGAGCCTCCAGGCCAATACATACTGTTTTTTGTTTTTGTTTTGGTTTTGGTTCTTCAAAGAAAAATACCCTGCCTCCCCTTATCTTAAGGCCTATATTGGCATACCTTAGGAAAAATTAGAGTCTGGGCTGTCTGGCCATACCCAGTAATCCATAAAACCAACTTGGGATTTTTATCTTATTTTATGGGACGCCCAACGTTGACCTGTCACTTCCACACATGCACATGCACCCAAAGGGCATACACAAAAAGATACAATTGGGGGCCAATGAGACAGCTCAGGGGTAAAGACACTTGCTGCCAAGCCTGTCTCTCTACCTGAGTTTAATCCCTGGGACCCACATGGTTGAACAATATGGATTCAGGCAAGTTATCCTCTGACCACACATGCATGCCCCAAGCCAAATATAAATAAATACGTATAATTTTAAACATTTTTTTAAATGTATAAATTGGTTCAAATCCCAGCTTCTGACCCATTTCGTGGCCATGTGACCTTGTCTAAGTGGCATCACCTCTCTGTGCCTGTTACTTCAAATGGGGATAATTAGAGAACGCAGTAAGGGCTGGATATCTGTTACCATAGTTACCATGACACTTTTGCGCATCACACCAAGAGTGAATCTAGCTGAGACTTTCTTCCTTCTCTGGGACTCAGTTTCCCACATGAGAAATGGGCCAAATTCTCAAGACCTTGCTGGTTGGGAGGGTCTTCAGTTTTGTGTTAGTGGGCACCAACAGTGAGCAAGGAGAGAACCCACCTTCTTGTCCTTTTCCTTGGCTTTGTCCAGGGCCTCCTGGGCACGGCTCTGGGCCTGGCGCGCCCTCTCGGCCTCTATACGAAGCCCCCGGAGCTGCTGCTCGGCCGTGGCCAGCTGGGCCTCGGCTTCGTGCCTCTCGCTCTTCATAAACAATGCCTCACGCTGCACCTGTGGCCCAAGCCCACGTGTGACTCTCGGGACATTTAGACCCCAAAGAGGCTTGGATCCTTGGGCTCTTCCCACCCTTCCACGCTGAGCTGACACCATTCCACCTCAAGGAAGGTTCTGATTCCCAACAGACCCTGAAACATCCTGGTCCTGCCAAGAACCACTGGCTACTAGCTGTTTGTCCCTGGACAGGTAGTTAGGCCTCTCTGTGCCCTGGCGTCCTCATTTGTGGTGCAAGCCTGTGACCCAGGTACTCAGGAAGCTGAGGCAGGAGGATTAGGAGTTCCAAGGCTACACTGTGACTTCAAGGCCAACCCAAGATCTGAGAGACTGTCTCAAAACACACACACACACACCCTTCTAAGTAAGTTTGTTCGCTTTTTATTTGTTTTGTTTTGTTGAGACATGGCCTCACTGTGCAGGTGGGAGTCAACTAGGTGGCAATAACAAAATGTTCAGCTCAGATGGGGCTCAGTGGCTAGAGAGCAGGTTTAGCATGCACCTCTGTGTAAACAGGTCCTGCTGCTATATCTGTCATCCCTCGAACTGGGAGGTAGAGGCTAAAGGATAGGCGTTCAACATTAGCCTGGACTACACAAGTCCCTGCTATAAAAACAACACACACACACACACACACACACACACACACGCACCAGGGCTCAGGAATGGCTCGTTGGATAAAGACGCTTGCATCTAAGCCTTGGTTGGTGCTCAGGACCCACATGGTGAAGAGAGGACTGGGTCCCACAGGCTGGCATCTGATTTTCCCACCATGCCACGTGTGTGCACCACTTAAAAAATAATAATTTAAATCTAAATAGAAATATTACAGGCTAGAGAAATAGCAAAGGGGTTAGAACACTGTTCTTGTAGAAGACCAGGGTTCGGTTCCCAACACCCACGCGGTGGCTCATGTCTGTAACTCCAACATCCAATATAACTCAAACTTCCAGTAAATTGGACGCCCTCCTTTGATTTTGGAGCACTGCGCATGTGCAAAACCATTCACGCAGACGCCCAGGACACGCGGAAATCCTCTGAAAACCTGGCGCACGCGCTCACCTGGAAGACCTCTGCGCTTGTCTTCTCGTGCCTGCGCGCCAGGTCGGCCAGCTGCGCCTGCAGCCGGGTCACGTGGTCACGCAGAGCACCCAGCTTGCGTTCGTGCTCGTCCGCAGGAACCGAGGCCCCGCGCATGCGCTCCAGCTCCTCGCGGGCGGTGTCCTGGGCAGAGCTGAGTTCTGCGACCCGAGCCTCGGAGGCGACTAGTGCTTGGCGCAACTCGGCGGCCTCTGTGCGTGAGCGCTCGCCGGTGGCCGTGGCCGTGGCCAGCAATTCCCGCAGCGCCTCTAGCTCGCGGCTCCGTCCCCGCGCCGCCTCTGCCTCCGCTTCTGCAAAACGGCCCCGAGCAGCCTCTAGCTCGGCCGCAGCCTCCCGCTCCCTCTGGTGTAGCGCCTCCTCCAGACCACGGATCCGAGTCTCCAGCTCGGCCTGCAGCGCCGCCGCCGCCGCCCCCGCCCCCGGGTGCAGGATCGCAGTGCAGGGGTCCTCCGTGCCGCTGGTCTCGGCTTCCGTAGCCTCTGTCACAGTGGCCTGTGCTCCCGTGGGCTCCACAGTTGTGTCCTGCGCTCCAGTGCTGTCTGCCTCCGTGGCCTGCCAGCAATTGGCCTGCGCTCCGGTAGCCTCGGCATGCGTGGCTTCCGGCGTGATGTCCTTGACTCCTGTGGCTTCTGTCGCCGTGGTCTGCATTCCAGTTACCTTCACTCCTGTGACCTCCACCACTGTGGCCTGCACTCCAGTGGTCTTCACTGCCGTGGTCTCTACTCCTGTTGCCTGAATTCCTGTATCCCGCACTCCGGTGGCCTCCATGTTTCTAATCACTGTTCCTGTAAACCCTGCCTGCAACACATCCACCCCATCAGCTTTCATTCCAGGGTTCTCTTTTCCTCTGGTATCTTCTGCAGCCACTGGCTCACTTTCAGCACTGTCGCCTACAGCTTTCACATTTAGGGCTTCATCCATAGTGGCACTACTGTCCATTGCCTCGGCTGCCACTCCATCTTTCCCTGTGGCCTCTGAACCTGCAGTCTCGGGTTCTGTGGGTGCTGCTTTTGAAGCTCCTGCTTCAATGATCTCGACGCCCTTGGAGCCTCCTGCTTGGGGTTCCATTCCATTTGCTGTGGTTTCTGTATACGTGGTCCCATTGAGGCATGGAACATTGGGTCCATTCTGGATAGTGATTCCCTTCTTGATTTCCTGGTGTGCTGTCTCTTCTCCTCCATGAGCCCTGGGTGGCTCCCCCTGCTGCTGCAGCTGCAGCGCATGCATGGCCTCTGTGTGCTGCCTCCAAAGCTGCTCAAGCTCTGCCCGTAAGGATTCATACAAGACCAGGGGAACGACCTCGGGCTGACTTTGTTCTGCCATCTGCGCCTCATCCTTTTCAAACTCCTCAAGAATCTGGAGTTTGGGAGGCAGGCAGGCTAAGAGGCAGGCTCACCATGTTCCCTGCCCACCCTGAAGTCTGCAGAGCTAGCCACTGCCTCAGTTTCCCCACCTGGACCTTTTCCAGCAGCTCCTGGTTCTGCCTGGTGAGCTGAACCACCTGCTCCTGTAGAGAAGCAACTTTCTCCTCTGCTGATGGACTCTGGTTCTTTGACAGCAGTACATCAGCTCCTGACAGGGTTGAGAAGAGCACTGAGTCAGGCTGGGAACACACCATGAGGGACATTGAGGAGCTGCTCAATGGGGAGCTGCATTGCTTCTGGCAGTTGGAGATCACAGTGCATGTGCCCTTCTCCTGGCATCACACAACTCCTCCATGGGAGGCTGTGGTCATGTCTGTGTCCACGTGGCCATCTACCCCTCAGAAACCCGGGTAGGCAGCAAGGAAGGTGTGGTAGAGGGGAGCAGATCTCACCTGGGAAGTCAAGCATCTCACCCTCCTCATCTTGCAGGGTGGCCACATCAGAGCTTGTGTTTTCTCTCTCATTCTAGGAGTCCAGCACAAAGTAGGCCTTCAGATCCTGCCCCTTACTGACAAGAAACTTTAGGTCCTCCCAAGCTGACAATGTCCATATGTCCACACAACATACCAGGGGTGGGAGGCGACTCCCAACTGGCTGTGTCTGTATTTGCTGAGCACCCAAATGGCCCTTCCACCTTCTAATGAGATGCAGGTGTGGGCCAGGGCACATGCTAGCACATGCTAGGCAAGTACTCAGCACTGAACCATGTTCTGGCCATATAGTCAAAGCTCTGGGTTTGAATCCCAGCACATACCCAAGTACATGCTCATCTCTGTGTATGTCTGTGAAATTCTGTCTGTGAGGATATTTTCTCACATTTCTGTGGATCTGCAGGGGTGCACACATGCCACAGTACAAGGTGGTAGAAGACAACTCGAGAATTGGTTCTGTCCTTCCATCGTGTGGGGAGTGAATCCAAGTCAGTAGGGTTGGCTGCAACCTCTCTATTGCCTGGTCTATATCACCAACTCTAATTGCACACTTTGAGCAGTATATGGGTGTTTGTGTGAGGGGTGTGGCCTGTGTGTGACTGGTATATTTATATGTTTGGGGCATGTGTGATGTGTGTGTCAGAGGGGCTGCCATCTTTGCATGTGTGTGTGTGTGTTTGCAGGGTCACAGCGTGTGATTGTATGGAAGTCATGTGTGGCCAGGACATTATGGATGCACCACGGTGCATAGATGAAGTTCTGGCACTCCAAAGTTGCCCACACTCGACCACACCCTTCACACACGCTGTGACCCTGCCCCTTGCACCCCCAACCCTGGCACTACACAGTTTGATGATAGCCCTCACCCCTCACTCACTCCCTGCCTTCCCTACACCTCTACATCCATTCCAAGCTCCAACCCACCCAGCCTCTTGCCCTGCCCCTAACCCCTCCAGACCCTCCTTCTGTGGCTCTGCACTCCCAAGGCCCGCCCACCTCCAGCAGGGACAGGCGGCTCTGCAGGCTCTCCACCTCCCGGCCCAGGCTCTCCTTCTCCTCCTGCTTCTCCGACAACATCTGTTGCAGCTCCTGCACCTACAGAGACCGAGGTCAGCACTTGAGACTTCAGGACACTGGACCCTCCCAAACACTGGCTGTGCCCTCCCCACCTACCTGTCTCTCCAGGCTGTGCACTGAGCTGGCCTCCGCCTCCAGGGGCTGCAGGTAGAAGTGCATGGCCATGTACCACCTAGTGCCTGATAGCCATGTCTCTTCTCCACGTACAGTGAGCACCTACTGTGTGCCGCTCTGGCTGATCTTTCACACTGTCAGACCCTATTCTGTTCTTTCACTCAAGGCACTTTGGTACATTGCTTGCTGCATAGCAGATCCTGTTCCGGGCCATTCATGCATGCATGCATTCACTCATTCATACATTCCTGACCGTGGGCCACTCCTCATCCACTGAGCTCAGCACTTTCACCTGAGCCTGCCCTCATGAGCATGCCTTTGAATGGTAGCATGCTGTGGTGAGAATGAAAGCTGAGAAGGAGAGCACAATATTAAACATGGTGGCAGGGGAGATGTTGGAGAAAGGGAGCCTTGGGAACAGCTGGGGGACAGCAGTTCTGTACTACAAACAGCATGGGCAAAGGCCTGGGGCTGAACGGAGCCTGGACTGTTGGAAGGCCAGTGAGGGGGCTGAGTCAGGAGCAAAGGGACAGTGGGGAAGAGAGGGAGAAGGAAGGATAGGAAAGTAGAAGGTATGGTATCCCAGGGAATTGCTCCCCCACACCCACACTGCAGGGCCTGCAGCCTCCTAACCTCCTTCCTCCTCCGTTCCTTGTGCTGTTCCAGGCCCCTGATCTTCTGCAGGAGCCGACCTCTCTCTTGTCTCAGGCGCACGATCTCCTCATAAGCATCCTGATCGTCCTATACCCTCCCGCCAGGGGACACCACTTTAGGTAACGTCTCTAGGGCTAGCAGAGCCCCACCTTGCCCCAAGCTGCCCCCAACTCTTACAGGAACTAGTATGCTGGCTGGAGGCTGGGGTGCCTTCCTCTTCTTGGGGGGTCCTCGCTTTTCATGGCTGGACACTGAGTTCTGATGTGGGCAGAGGGGGAGGTAGTACATGGGTACCAGGCCAGGATCCACACGGGATCCAATGTGACCACCCACTGCTGTCAGCAGCCTCAGCTCTCCTGCCTTCCTCTATACTGTGAAGGGCCCAGTGTCTTCCCACTTACGCTACATTGTATGGTTAGCTGTGTATACTTTCCCTGGCTCTATCAGCTTCTATGTTATTTTCTATTCCCTGTGAAGCCTGAGACACAGCAGACCCAGGGCAGGGATGTGGAAAGTGGCCAGGCTGCTCTTGCTCTGCCAGAAGCAGCCCTTAGCAATTCTAGTCCCCAGTCCCCCATCCCAGACCCACTGTCCCCAGTGTGTAGGATTGCTGGTGTTCACGTGACTGTCACTGAGCAGGGGCAGATCTTGGATAGGGGCCATGACAGAACCCTGTAAATATAGGTCTGTCTCTTCCTGTAGGTCAGGGGGCAATGAGTATGTGCACAGGGGCAGGGGACTTTCATGCCTTCCAGATTCCTACCTGAGATGAGGCCTCTCCGGAGTCATTCTCTAGAGAGGTTGGGGAGAGAGGGGAAACAGTCAGTCACCCAGTTCTATGTTCTCAGCTCTAGAAAGGTCACTGGCCAACCCAGGGTATTCCAAGGCTCCCAAACTTTCCAAGCAGTAGTGTTTCTTTTGTTCATACTGTGAGTCTCACTCTTTACCCAAGGCTAACCTCAAACTTAGATCTAACTGCTCTGGTCTCCTAGTCAGGCACCACAAAATCCAGCCTCTGAATAATGGGTGGAGGCCTGGGTAAGAAGGGCCTTTAAACCCTCAGAGACTCAGGGCAGCGAAGCTTCCAGGTTGGAGTAGGTGGGTGGGTTACCACCTCTTTAGGAAAGGCAGATTCTTTATACTAAGGATGACTCAGGAAATCACAGTGGACCCTCAGACCACTGGGGCTTCTTGAAACTGCCCTGGGTTAGGAAGCATGAAAATGTTCATGACTCAGCAGTAACATGTTAGGGCATGGCCAGAAACCACCTAGGAGAGCAGGGGTAGGGCTTGCATACCACTGGGAGGTGAAGGGTGTTGTGAAGACTCCTGTAGAAGCTGCAAGATGAGTTTGTCTCCAGTCAGGGCTCCGTAGTGAGTGGCATCCTGGCCCAGTGCATCAGTGATGCCCAGCTGGGCTCCACCCTGCAGGAGTACCTCAACAGTCTCAGGGCTGCCCCCCTCACATGCCAGCATCAAGGCTGTCCTGTGGGGTAAAGGGGCTGCTGAGGGGGCAGAGGCTTGTCCCCAACACCCTATACCCATCTCTATACCCAGGCCAGGAAGAAAAGGGAGGAAGACTAGGTCACCAGCTTAAAGGGCCCCAAATCCTGCAGCATATGATAGAAAGGTCAGGAGGGGAACTGCTCACCTGCCTTGCAGATCCTGGTCATTTGTGGCAGCCCCCTGCTGTAGGAGAAGGCGGCACAGATCTGTGTGACACATCTGAGCCGCTATGATGAGGGGTGTGGCGCCCGACTGGTAGGGAGGATAAAATGGCATGAGTCTCACCCAAGCTTTGCAGATGATGCCTGGGATGCTGCCCATGGTGGGCATCTACCATAAGGAGACCACTGTACCCTCCACCCAATGAGATCCCAGCAGCTCACCCGATCCCGGGGGTTCATATGTGCTTTAAAGGAACAGAGCAGCTTTGAGCAAGACAGACAACCACCAGCCGCTGGAACAGATGAGAAAAAGAAGAGTGGGTGGGAGAGACAGCTGCCTGCCAAGATCACTATATTGCTGAGTCAGAGTCTTAGTCTGTAGCCTAGGCTGGCCTAGAATTCACTATACAGTATAGCGGTTAACATTGGTCATCCTAGCAGCTGGGAGGCCCAAGTTGAAAGATGGCTGCATGTTAGGGGCCAGCCCACCCTACAGATTGAGACCATACCTCAACTAAAACCTCAGAGCTGGAGTGATGGCTCAATAGTTAGAGCACTGGCTGCTCCCACAGAGGACCCAGGTTCAATTCCCAGCACCCACATGGCAGCTCATGTATGTAAAAGTTCCAGAGATCTGACGCCCCCTTTCGGCCTCTGGGGCACCAGGCACTTATGTAGAACACAGCCATGCATGCAACCAAACCTCACTCACATACATAAAAGAATTTTTAAAATATATTTTCACACACAAAAAAATTTAAATCAAATAAAAACAACTTTTTTAAAAATGGGTCAGAAAGATGGCTCAGTTGGTAAAAGTGCTTGCTGCCAAATGGTTTGAGTTCAATGTCCAGGACCCAGCTGGTAGAGAGGCAACCAGCTCCCAAAAGTCACTTTCTGTCTGTCACACAGGCACCATGACAAGGATGTCCCTAACACCACAATAAATGAATAAATGCAATTTAATTTTTAAGATATCCTCATTGGCATTGACACCACTTGGTGGTACCACTCTGGGGAATCAGCAGCTGACACCCCCAAAGTAAACCCAAGTGTGCTGTCCCTGGGGAAGAGGTGGCTCTAACCTGGACTCTGTGCTCATGGGCTCCAATAAGTCCTTAATTGCTCTGAGGATGGAGTCTGGGTTTGAGGGGTGTGCTGGAGAACCTATCTGCATTCAAGGCACCCAGGAGACCCTGGAAGCAATTAGAGTTCTAGGCACCCCACTTTGTACAACGAGAGACTAGGCTTTGGGGTCCAAGAAATAGGGTGCCCCCACTAGTACATGTGCCTAACTTCTTTGTGCAATGGGCAAAAGGGCCTGGTTAAGATGGGGCCTGTATTCAGGGCTGATCCCTGAACTGTACACAGGACAAAAGAAGCGAAGCAAATGGGGATGGTGGCCCACATCTATCACCCAGAAACCCAGAGGCTGAGGCAGAAGGACTCTGACTTCAAGGTTAGCCTAGGCTAGGGAGGGAGAAACTCTATATCTAAATAAGGAGAGGGCTAGGAAGACCGAGGACCTGTGCCTTATGCCTGAAACCCACATAAGTCAGGTGCCATGATTGTGACCCCAGCACCAGGGAGGCAGAGGCAAGAGGATCCAGAGGTCACTGGTCAGCCAACCTAGCTTAAATTTGTGAAGACCAGGTTCAAAGAGAGGCCCTGTCTCAGAGACCGTGAGGGTCCCTGATGATGACACCTTACGACTGTCTTTTGACTCCCACAGGCCACACACAGGGATCTATGAACATACATTCTTTAAAAACTAAGAAAAGGGGCTGGAGAGATGGCTCAGCAGTTAGGAGCACTGACTGCTCTTCCAGAGTTTAATTCCCAGCAACCACATGGAGGCTCACAACCATCTGTAATGGGGATCCAATGCCCTCTTCTGGTGTGTCTGAAGACAGCAACAGTGTACTCACATAAAATAAATAAATAAATCTTTAAAAAACAAAACAAAAAACGGGCAGTGGTGGCGCACGCCTTTAATCCCAGAATTTGGGAGGCAAAGGCAGGCGGATTTCTGAGTTCGAGGCCAGCCTGGTCTACAGAGTGAGTTCCAGGACAGCCAGGGCCACACAGAGAAACCCTGTATCAAAAAACAAAAAAACAAAAAAACCCAAAACCACACACCTAAAAAAAGGTCCAGAGCTGCAGGTCAGAGATAGAGCCCACCGACCCCCCACCCCACCCCCACCCCCACCCCCAGAATTCCCCCAGCAAGGGAGATGAGGGCATGGTCAGGGTGGAGACCATGTCTAGAACCCCCCAGTGAGGGGCTGGGGGTGTGGTCAGGGAGGAGCTCCACCTAGAATTCCCTAATGAGGGCTGCGGATGGGGCTCACTGGCAGAGGGCCTTCCTTGAATTTGGGAGAATATGGCTGTTCCTACCTGCATGGTGAAGGGCTGTCCACCCACTGCTGTCCTCGATGTCCACCACGCAGGAAGCCTGGGAAGGAGTGACAGGTGATGTCATCTCTATTTCCTGAGTGACTGATTTCTCCTGTCCTCCCCTGCTCCCTTGAGCCCTGCCTTATCTCAAGTTCTTTCCTGTAACTGTCTATTGCCTTAGTTTGTGTGCGTGTGCATGCTCACACATGGCACACAACACTGACAAGAGTGCGAGATAATCTGTGGGAGTCTGTTCTTTCCTTCCATGTGCTTCCCAGGGAACAAAATCAGATCAGGCTTGAGGCAAATTTTTCTACCTGCTGAGGCATCTCTCATTGACTTATTTTTGAAGATCTATTTTAAATTGTATGTGTTCAAATGTGTATGTGAGGGTCATGTCCGAGAAAACCAGAAAGGGGCGTCAGATCTCATGGATCTGGAGTTACAGATGGTTCTGAGCCTCCATGGGGGTGCTAGGGATCTAATCCCAGTCCTCTGCAGGAGCAGCCAGTGCTGTAACCACTGAGCCGTCTCTCCAGTCCCTCAGGCTTTTCCTCCCCTCCTCATGTTCCTTCTCTGAGGACCCATGTTCCAGCCCTCCAGATAACCCTACTTTGATGACTGTTACAAAGGGGCAAGGCAGGGCTGGGGGACCAGGAACAGCTGGGGTTTGGAGAAATAGCTGGAATTCAGTGTGGACAGGGGATGGACATCAGGACCTCCAAGAGTTGCTTCAGACACTCTGGGTGCCCATACTTGGCTGCCAGGTGAAGGGCATTGTAACCTGAGGGGAGAAGAGAAGGAAGTGTCCCTCAGGTATTCTCAGCTGCCTCCCAAGCCTGACCGTCCAAATTCAGCTACTTCTTAAAACTATGCTGTTCCCAGAGGCCTTTTTATTGCTATATTTGTTTGCTATCTTTGTTTTTGAAACAATGTCCCAAGTAGCCAGAACTGGCCTAGAATTCACAGAGATCATACTGCCTCTGCCACTGGGTGTTGCAATCAAAGGGGTCTTTTACTTTTATTTTTAACGAGGTCTCATATAGACCAGGTTGCCCTCCAGCTCATAAATAGCTGAGGATCACCTTGAACTCCCGATCCTCCTGCCTCCACACAAGTGCAGGGATGACAGCTGTGCGCCAGCAGCTCAGAGGACAGACCTTAGGACTTCCCTCATGTTTGGTGAATGTCCTACCTACTGAACTACAGCCCCAGTGTGGACAGTGAGATCCCACAGTTGGACCTGTAGTCTCTGCTCTGGACAACTGATGCAGCCCTGCCACCCACCCAGGGGCGCGTTGGGAAGTACCTGCTCCATCTGTGCTCATGACATCGGCACCTTGAGCCAGCATCGCTTCTAGACAGCCCGCTGCACCCCTCATGGCAGCTAAGTGGAACCTAGAAGCATGCGTCAGAGGTCAACCCCAGAAGAATGTCCAAAGCCACCCCAGCCCCAGGGCTTGGGCACTCACGCAGACTTGCCCTCGGGGTCCAGTTTTGTAGGCACCAGTCCCTTGTGGGCGATCAACGAGGCCACTCTGGCCACATTGTTGTTCTCCACAGCCTGGAGCAGTCTCTGGTCACTTTTGCCCCAGTCTTGAGCCTGCTGTGGCACATCCAGAAGTGCGAAGGACTGAGTGGGTCGATGTCCCCTCCCCACCAAGGAACAGGGGCAGTTGCTCGGGGCTCTCCCCCACCCACCCCTGAGCACTTGCCTGGCGCCTGCCTCTGGCCGCGGGTTTCGGGATAGGGCACCGGCCACAGGGTGGGCAGGAGCTGAGGTCGGTGGGGCTGAGCCGGAGCTGTGGGATAGGTAGGTAGTCCTGGGCTGGAGGCCTCTAAACAGTGTCTCCGAAACCTGCATCCCCCAGCATGTGTCACCAGGCCCACCACCAGGGCAGCTTCCAGATATCAATCCTCCTCACACCACCTCTGTGCCTTACTCCAAAGCTAGTTTTGAAAGACAGGGTACCACCCTTTTTTAAAAATAGGTCTCTTAGCTGGGCAGTGGTGGCGCACGCCTTTAATCTCAGCACTTGGGAGGGCAGAGGCAAGCGGATTTCTGAGTTCGAGGCCAGCCTGGTCTACAGAGTGAGTTCCAGGACAGCCAGGGCTACACAGAAAAACCCTGTCTCGAAAAACCAAAAAAAAAAAAAAAAAGTCTCTTATGTAGACCAGGCTAGCCTGAAAGTCAGAGAAATAGGCCTGTCTCTGCCCCCAAAGCGTTGGGATTAAAGGCAAGGATCTCAATGCCTCAGCTTAGTTTTTATTTTTTGAGCGACCTTGAATTCCTGAACTTCCTGCCCCCCAGTCCTCAAGGCTGGGATGACTGGTGTGGAACATCACACTTGGTTTACGTAGTGCTGGGGATGAAAGCCAGGGCTTGCTTGGTGCCAAGGTCTGCCCACTGAACTGTCGCCAAGCTCCTCATTCACAATTATTTTACTGTCTTAGTTTTTTGAGACTGGGTGTAACTAAAATTAAAGATCCTCTGCCTTAGCCTCCGAATGCTGGGATGACTGGCCTTTTCCAAACTATCCTCCAGCGCCCACGACCTCGCCCCCGCCCTTTACAGCTGCTCTGCCAAAGCCCCATTGTCCCCGGGTATCATCAAGGCCTGGCCAGCAGAACTGCAGCAGCAAATGTTTTTAAACTCACTGCCCAGGAACATGGACTGTTCCCAAGTCACTGTCCACAGTGTCCCTCCGAGACCTGCATCCCGCAACTGCCTGCTGACCCCGCGCCTGCACAGACGCCCTCGGCGCCACCCTCCACTTCCAGCCCAGGCTCCACAGGCGCCCCGCCCCCTGCAGAGCTTCTTTCTAGGAAGGAGGGGGGAAGGCGCAGAGGGACCCAAATGCCTACGGCGAAGGAGGCAGCAGCACACAGGCACAGCTGCTTCATAGCCAACCGGAGGGCGGGGCCAGATCAGACCACGCCCACCTCCTTAGCCTCGGGGCTCTGCCCTCCACCTCTGGCACACTCCCTCACCAGGCTCTGGCCCCGTCCACTTCCTCCTCAGGCACAGAGCCCGCCCAGCTTCTCCCCATTTTCCAGGCCCCTCCCACCTTCTCCACCAAAGCTCAGGCCTTGCTCACATCCTTTCCATGTTACTCTCATTTTCCCCAGGCCTGCTCACCCGCTACGTAGCGCGCTCTTCCCCAGCACCCCCACTCCCGCACTGTTCCCCTTTCAGGCCGCCCTGCACCTTTCAGATGATCCTTATCGGGTGTCAGCCGGCTAACTCCTCACCTCCAGCTCACCTTACTTAGAATGATGGGCAGGTGGCCCATCATTCATTCATCCATCACCTTCCAGTCGTCTATTAATTCATTCATTCATCCATTCATGCCTCTCTTTTCATTCGTTTATCCATCCTTTCACACATTCGTTCTCTCCAACAGTCATTATTCACACATTTGTTAGTGTTTTCATTCACCCATTCGCTCCTCACCACCCATTCACATCTCTTCATGGGCAAATGCATTGGCTCACTCATTCCTACATCTATGCACATATCCTCTCACCCATTCACCCCTCCAGCCTAACTGTTCATCCATCTACTCTTTAATCATTTGCTTCACTCCTATAGTTCTCAAGTCTCACTCTGAACTTGAATCCCAGGCTTGCTTCTCCATTGTCCACCTCTGGGACTGACCTCACCTGTTGAAGCCTCTGCCCTCCTCATATGCACAATGGGTTTCATATAGGCTTTCCAGACACAGTTCCGGAGGGCAGTGCTGAGGCTGAGCAGAACACACCGCCCTGCACAACAGGCCTGGTACACCATAAATACACAATAAGAACTGGATTTCATTCATCAGGCACATGGATCTGGGCCTGTGCACAGCTCCCAGGCTGGGTCATAGGAATCAGTGCGTCTTTAGATCGACTGAAAGCGAGGTTGCAACCCCTGTTTCTGTCTCCAAGGTGTTTGGGCACTTGTCTGCCTTGCCTAAAATTAGAGCCCAACAACCTGAAACTCTTCTGTTCTACATTTATTGAGTGATTGCTGGATGGCTTTCTCTCTTGTGGCTTCTGTGCATGTAAGTTGGCACTTAGAAGCTGTCTTGGAGACAGGGCAGCAGGCAGGGACACATGACAGGAACTGTGGGGTGAGAGTTCCCAGAGAGGCAGAACCTGGGGAGAAGTGAGTAGTTCACTCAATTGCCTTGCACAGGTGGAGATATGGTTCCCCTAATAAGCAACTCCTGCCTCTGTGTCCTACAACACTGTAGACACTGGTGTGTTCCTCTCTGCAGAGTCCTGGGGCGTGTGTGTGCATGTACATATGTACATGTGTGTGTGTATTATATATATATATATATACACATACATACATATACATGTATAGATACGTATATACACATATATACACATATATAGACATGCACATATATAGACACACACATATACACATACACACACATATATATATACACACACACACATATACATGCCAACTTGAGAGAGAGAGAGAGAGAGAGAGAGAGAGAAAACACTGAGCCAGACGTAGTGGCTCACACCTTTAATCCAGTATTTGAGAGGAGGAGGCAGATGGATCTCTGTGAGTTTGAGGGCAGCCTGGTGTACAGAGTGTGTTCTAGGAAAGTCAGGGCTACACAGAAAATAAACAAAAACAAAAACAGGGAGAAAGAGAATACTTTGAGCCTAGTGTGGCTGTCCAATGCACTACCCCAACACTTGGGACTGAAGAGGAAAGAGTGTGACTCAAGGGCAGCCCCGGCTACCACTTCCAAAACCTTACAAGTCTCTGTCATTGCCTGGACGGACTTTCTTCAAATAAGGCCAGTACGTCAGCAAGGGTGCCCCAGAGAAAGTAATTCTCATTCTATACAAGAGAAGTGGGACCCAGAGCCCACTGAGCCCCTACTGGAACTTTGGAGGACACCTTGGGAACTAGAGCTCAGCCTGAGCTAACATCTGCAGGGCTGCAGCCTGGCATTTGGCCACAGCAGGAGAGGACCCAGGGGCCCAGGACGCCAGGGGGCCTCCAGGCAGTCATGAGTGTTTGCTTCCTTCCCTAGGGGCTGCTGAGACAAAAGCCAGGCTTCACCCTGGCTGCTGTGGGGAAACCAGAGAAGGGTGGGGGTGGCAGACCAGTTCCTGGTGGGGAGGAGCACAACAGGCCTCCCATCTGCTGCCCAGGCTGGTCCAGCGCCAAGGCCTGGCCTCTCTCTACTCTGTTGCTGCATCTTCACTGAAGACCCACAAAACCACACCCACACTCCAAGCTAAGTGCCTCTTGCCAAGGGTGGACTGCAAGATTTTGAAATAATTCAGATTTTTAAATAGGTGAGTCTTTTTTCCACAGAGGGTTTCCCTGTGTTACTCTGGCTGTCCTGAAACTCACTCTAGACCAGAATGGCCTTGAACTCAGAGAGCCACCTGCCTCGGCCTTCCAAATACTAAATTAAAGGCCAGAGTGCTGGGGTTAAAGGCTTTAGCTATCACAGCTGCCTAATTAAGCTTTTCGGGTTTTTATTGTTTTGTTTCGGTTTGGTTTTTGTTTTGTTTTGTTTTCGAGACAGGGTTTCTCTGTGTAGCCCTGGCTGTCCTGGAACTCACTCTGTAGACCAGGCTGGCCTGGAACTCAGAAATCCACCTGCCTCTGCCTCCCAAGTGCTGGGATTAAAGGCGTGCACTACCACTGCCCGGCTCTAATTAAGCTTTTCAAAAACTATTTTCCCTCAACTTAAAAATTGCATTTATAGGGACCGGAGAGATGGCTCGGTGGTTAAGAGCACTGACTGTTCTTCCTGAGTCCAATTCCCAGCACCCACATGGTGGCTCACAACCATCTGTAATGAGATCCATACCCTCTTCTGGTGTGTCTGAAAAGAGCAACAATGTAAATAAATCTTTTTTAAAAGTTGCATTTATGTGCACATGCGCACACATGCATGGAGGTAGAGGTCAGAGGACAACTTTGTGGAGTCATTTTTCTCCTTCCACCATGTGGGTTCTGGGAATCAAACTCAGAAGAGATGGCTTAGCAGTTAGATCAATGGCTGCTATCAGAGAAAGACCAGAGTTCAGCTCCCAGCACAGACAGACAGACAGGAAGGCAGGCAGGCAGGCAGGCAGGCAGGCAGGCAGGCAGGCAGACAGCACTCCCACACATATGAAATAATAAAATATATTTTAAAAACCCTCAGGTATGCATCCTTGGCTGCAAGTACCCTTTCCCACTGAGCCATCTTGCCAGCCCATTATTCAGCATTTGCAGTGACTTGGTTTCCAACTGACTGAGATACTCAGGGAATCTGTCAAAAACTTATCTGGAGAAATGAGGGACCAGGTCTGCCTCTCTCTCTCTCTCTCTCTCTCCCCACAAACCCTTCCCTCCCCATTGCCCCTGCAGGTCACACCCACTGATACTAGAGACAGACATATCACTTCTAAGCTGTGTGTCTTTGAGGAGCTTCCACAGCCTCCCTGAGCCACCCTTCCTCTCTCAAATGCACACAATATAAGTTCATTCCTTGAAGAATCAGAGTGAGCGAGAGACCAGGGCTCACAGCGCAGAGCACTTGGGAATCCCTCAAGAATCACTAAATTCAGACAATGAAAATGAAAACAGGGGCAGGAAGAGTTTGGGGGTATCTCAGTGACACCTTGCCAGCATGTGCAAAGGAGGGAGGACTCCATGGTGACCCCATGAGTGGAGGCTGGGTGAGCAGAACTGAGCCATGAGTGGGACTTGATGAACCCACCTGGGCAATTAGCATTTGATCCAGAAAACTGGACCATGGACCTGGAGCAACATGGTCCTGGACATGGACTGGGGGACAGGGGTAGGGAGAGAATGCGGAGCCTAAAGGAGAAGCAGTGGACCGGTGGACTCTGAGCCATAGTGGGGGATTGAACAGGAGGACAGAGTGAGGGAGAGAATGAGGAGCCTAAAGGAGAAGCAGTGGACCGGTGGACTCTGAGCCATAGTAGGGGATTGAACAGGAGGACAGAGTGACAGGTTCTTGCCCGCACACTCACCTCTGTCTTCTTGAACCGTGCCCGGAGGGTCTTCATCACGCCTGCTAGGGGCTCTCGTCCTGTTTCTGAGCAAGCTGTGGGTAGAGTAAGGGACAGGATGCTGGGGTGGTCAGCCACACTGTCCTGCACAACACAGTCTGGGCAGATCTGCTGTGTGTCCTGGTGCAGGTTACTTGTGCTCTCTGAGGGAACTGTCCTCAACTGTAAACAGAGATAATTCCTCCTTCTCTGGGTAGCTGCAAGTACTTGGTGCAGTCCCCTGAAGTGGGGCTGAGTGTACACCACAACCACCAGCATTAGCTCAGCAGTTCACACGGCTCTGCGACCTGGAATTTGTGCAATCACTGATGCCATGAACTCCCCACCACCCAAACACACTTCTCGGTGAAATTTCTATTCATAAAATAGCCTTTCTCCCAGACAGAACTAACTCTACCTCCCCAAATGGAGCTTCCTGGGTTCTCCCAACCTAGGTCTCCTCCTGTACCTCTCACCTGGGTTCGTATGTCATGGACTAGAGGGGAAGACACATTGGACAGTCAGTCCTTTGCAAGGTACTTTTGGTAAGCAAGAGCAATCTATTCAGGGCAGATCCACCTACCCACCCACCCACCCACCCATCTATCCTTCCATCCACCCACCCACCCACCCATCCATCCACTGTTCCATCCACCCTTCCATCCGTCCACCCACCCACCCAACCAACCACCCACTTATCCACTGATCCCACCTCCTCTATTAATCAGTCTGACGGTTCAAGTTCACTTTCACCCCACACCCACCACCAAGGGTGGATGACAAAGCACCCAATAGAGTTGTCCACATGCTACCATTCGGAAGGAAATCGCGGCAAGGCGGCAAGGAAGGCCTGTGGATTTAAGGGTTTGCCTCCTGGAAGAGGTGACACAGCACAGGTGACACTGCGCACTGTGCCTGGGCCCCGGCTCCCGCGTGGGATGTGTGGGCCTGTCACAAGTGTGCACATGCATGTTTTCAGACAGCAGGCAGCACCCTGAGGGGTAGCACCAGCACCCAGACTTCCCCTGGCCTCCCTCACCCTCATCCCCCTACCTCAGATGACTCCAGGCCGGAACCCAGTGTCCAAGCGCCTCTCTGGTTACCCGCTCCAGCTGCGAGCTGCCAGCAGCAGAGTTGAGGTGACACCCGATCAGGTTGGGGGCGGGGGGGGGGGCGCCCGCCCCAGGGGGACGGGAGGAGCCAAGGGCGGAGACAAGCTGCTCAGATGGGCAGTCCCAAGAAAGGCCTCTCCCACCTCCCTGTGTGCTCCTGCCCCCTCGGAGCCTTTCTTGGGGTCTCCACGGGGGTCAAGAGGCTTCGGCTGTCATACGCTGCCATTGACCAGGGTCCGCAGTCACCATCACCATGGCCTTTCCTATGTCTGTTGGTTACCAACAAGCAGGATGGTCAGATGGTGCCTCCCATCTCTAGATGGTCATGGAAGCGGGAGGAGGTTTGCGCGCCTCCAATTATCCTCTACACCTGTCTCCCTGCATCTCTGGGTGCCTCTGTGTAGCACGTGGGACTCGCTCAGTTCTGTGGACCTGACCCTATGCTATCCGGGAAGGTGTACTCCAGAAACTAACCCGGGAAATGATGGCAGGGGGCCCAGGGGTCTTTCCTCTGCCCAAGAACCTCAGGTTCCCATTCATTCTATCCTGTAGCCAGAGACAGGCAGACACTGGATGACAGTCACAAAGCAGAAACCCAAAAGCTAGGGTATTTTGTAGCCTAGTGTGGCTTTGAACTTGTTGTGTCCTCTCCCGCCAGTGCTATAAGCAATCGGAGCGGGACTCGACACGGAGAACTGTGCTAGGGGTTTTCTGTTTTGCCTTGTTTTGTTTTGTTTCTGGGTTTTGTTGCTGATGTTGTCTCTTTTGAAACAGGGAGTTTGAAACAGCAACGCTGGTCTGAGACTCGCAATCCCCCTGCCTCAGCTCCTGTGAGTGGCCTCATCACTGTTCAGGCTCTGGTCCCGAACAAGCCGGATCCCAGGCCTAGGCAATCCACTAAGTCAGAGAGGTAGTCTCTGCCAGCACTAAAGACGGCGTGGGCTGCGTCAGAAGAGCGCATGCGCCCTGGAAAGACTGCTGTTCTTCACCTCCAGGTACCCCACCCTACCCCCAGGCACGTATCTAGGGAAGGCGGCTACTCTTTTCCCGGCCGTCCCTTCTCCACTTCCGGCGGAAGCGGACTCAACAAGGGAAACTTTATTGTTCCTGTGCGGCGGCGCCGCCGATGATGTCGGTGAATTATGCAGCAGGGTTGTCGCCATACGCGGATAAGGGCAAGTGCGGGCTGCCTGAGGTGAGGGCCGCGGTGTCCGGGTCACCGAATAACCACAGACGGGCCCAGACGGGGAGAGGCAGGGCGGAGCGGGGCATTGTGGGAACAGCACGAAGCATCAAGTCTAGACAGTGGGAGGGACTTCCCTGGAAGGAGGGGGCGGGAAGTGACGCCCTGCTCTGCTCAGCCAGGGTGACACGGAGGGACCTAGGTCAGGAAAGGAGTGAGGGGCTACCATTAGACCCAATCGTCAGGCCAGGGAGTGGGCGTTTTAATACAATAGGGTGGTGGGGAAGAGACCAGGTGGGCTTGTCAGGGAGAACCTGGATCTGTGGGAAGGTCTGCAGGACCGGAAGCCGGCACCCTCTCCTGGGGGCACCCCTGTACCTCACTCTGTACTCCTCTCTGAGTCCAGGCCAGATGCACTCTTGAGAGTGGGGCTGTTTTTTCTGAGGGGGTGTAGTGGGTGGAGGGTTCTCTCTTTGTAGCCCAAGTAGGCCTCGAACTCACAGAAATCTTCCTTTCTCTGCCTCCCGAGTACTGGTGTTAAAGACCTGCGCCACCATGCCCTGCCTGTCTCCTGTTAATGGAGCCCCTAGACAAATCAAGCTGCATCTTGATTTAGGGGAGAGAGGCAGGTTATCTAAAGTCCGGGACAGGGGGTGACATCACTGGGAAGGCCATGTGAGCCACAACCTGAACAGGACAAAGGAGAGTGGGTGCCTGCTGGAACAGTGCTCTGGGAAGAGCATGTGCAAAGGCCCTGGGGTAGGACACAATGCCGTGTTAGACGTGCCCGTGTGACTGGAACTGAGGGATGCTGAGAACGGGCAGGCAGAGCATTGACCCACATGAGGCTTGCCACACCTCCTGCCCTCTGATTCTACAGATCTTCGACCCACCAGAGGAGCTGGAACACAAGGTGTGGGAGCTGGCCCGGCTAATGTGGCAGTCTTCCAGCGTGGTTTTCCACACGGGTGCCGGCATTAGCACCGCCTCTGGCATCCCCGACTTCAGGTCGGTGTACAAGGAGGGGAAACTGAGGCAGGGCTCTTGCTGATACCTCTGGGGACCAGGGTGAGGTGGCAGAAGGACCCTTCAATTTTCCTATGTCTCTGAAAGACCCAGCAAAAACTCCACTTGCCCAGTAGCCAGAACATACCCACGTGATAGTAACTGCAAGACATGCTGGGAAATGTATTCTTCGCACCGCTCAGCCGGCCATTGGGTTTTATAGGGTTAGAATGACTCAATATTATGGAGTGACTTTCTCAGCCATAACCTTCCATGGCAACCTATGACCACTGTAAAGCATTCTGGGAATCCTCAGCTGGTCTTAACCGGTACTCAGCCCCAGCTCCATGAGCTCCCCTGCCTTTGTTTACCTCCAGGCCTTCAGCCCCTCTGCCTCTTTCATGAAGACTTCCCACTCTTTCCGTAAAACCCTGGCTACCTGGCTACCATTGTCTCCTTCACAGGATACAGAACAACCCCAGTGGCAGGGCTGGGAGCCAGCATGGGCTGACTTCAGTGTGAGCAGAAAGAGTCCATGACCTGGAAAATTAATTTTTGACCTCTGTGCCTGTCTTCTCCTGCTTGCTATCCTCAGGGGCCCCCATGGCGTGTGGACCATGGAGGAGCGTGGCCTGGTCCCCAAGTTTGACACCACCTTTGAGAATGCCCGGCCCTCGAAGACCCACATGGCCCTGGTTCAGCTGGAACGCATGGGCTTCCTCAGCTTCCTGGTCAGCCAGAACGTAGACGGGCTGCATGTGCGCTCGGGCTTCCCCAGGTCGGATGAGTAGACAGAGGAACTTGGGGCTCAGTTGCATCTCTTCCTCCTTATTGGACCAGGGTGCCTGAGCTCAGGGACATTTATTAGGGATGCAAAGAGGGGACAGGCTCAGAGCCCAAAGCAGGGCAGTACTTGGTCAATTGGGGGATTCTAGGCAGGGTTCCACTCCTGAATATGCTCCCAGTCCTCTACTGGGGGTGGGGGTGGTCGGCAGGGGCTTTAGGCCAACAGATTGTTGGGGGGGGGGCATGTTTAAGACAGGGTTTCTCCATGTCTTGGCTATCCTGGAGCTTGCTCTGTAGACCAGGCTGGCCTCGAACTCTCAGTGATCCACTTGCCTCTGCCTCCCAATGGTGGGATTAAAGGGGTGAGCCACCACCACCCAGCTAGCCAACAGATTTTTTGAAGGGGGAACAGGTTTTTCTATGTTTGTGAAGATACGGTTAGCTATGCATGTAACAATTCCTCAGAATGGGACAGACTGGGGCATCCTCCATGCTGTGAGGCTCCAGGAAAGAGAAGTGTATGCACCTTGTGAGTGAGCTACCTAGGAAGGCTTTCTGGAGGAGGAGGTAGACTGAGCAGCTGGTCCAAGCCTCAGGATCTGGGAAGGGTCCTTACTGGCATCCTCTTCTGCAGAGACAAGCTGGCTGAGCTGCACGGAAACATGTTTGTAGAGGAATGCCCCAAGTGTAAAACGTGAGTGTTGCACATTCGGTAGAAGACCCTGTTCCTCCCCTAAGCCAGCTCAGGGTCCTAGCATGGCCTAGGGAAGGCCAGGGACAGTCAGATGAAAACAGACCAACAAGGGCTCATAGACAAATAGGCAAACCCCTTCTTCACAGTCCCCCAAGCGAGAAGCTACAAATGGGGTGATACGCTCATGCCCTTGGCAATGAGGGGTTCTCCCTGCTCTGCCTTTGCTCTGGGCTGGTTGTTAGCATGGCTTGCACACCAGAGCCTCGGGGTATTAAGCAAGAGCTGCGCCCCCTGAGCCTTGGCCCCTGATTCCTTCTTAGGGGTTCTTTTTTCAGACAGGACTTCGTTAAGTTGCTCAGGTTAGCCTGGAAGTTGGCATCTTCCTGCCTCAGCTTCCTGAGCGCTGAGCTCACAGGTGTGAGCCATGTTCCGCTTAGCCGCCTCCCTCCTGCCCCCTCATGTATGGATGGCAGCGGCTGCCATCAGGCTCAGTCCCTCCGCTTGTGTTCTGAGGCAGACTCTCTCAGAACCTGTCCCTCTTTGGTTTAGCTGAGTGGCCAGTGAACTCCTGGGGTCCAAAGCTCCCAAGCCCTGGGTCGACCATGCTGTCCACCACGCCCATCTTTTCCATAGGTGACACAAACTCAGAGCCCTGTGTCTGCATGCCAAGCACTTTCCAGACTGAGCAGTCTGTCTATCCCTCAACTGTTTGTCTTGCTCTGTAGCCCATGGGTTGCACCACCCCCAGCTGAAAGAACATTAGAAAATTCGTGTCCACACTCTTCCCCCTTTACAGACAGTACGTGAGAGACACAGTTGTGGGTACCATGGGCCTCAAGGCCACAGGCCGGCTCTGCACCGTGGCCAAGGCAAGGGGACTTCGGGCCTGTAGGTGAGTGACTTTCCTCACACCCTCCACCTGTCAGGAGGTGAGCGCCCCCTGACTCCCTTCCCTGACCTTCCACAGAGGGGAGCTGAGGGACACCATTCTGGACTGGGAGGATGCATTGCCTGACCGTGACCTGATGCTTGCTGATGAGGCCAGCAGGTGTGACCCCACACTTCCCTGGTGGAAATGGGTGGAGATAGCTGCACAGACTTCCACAAAAGGTCACAACTCAGGGGTGGGAAAGCAGGGTTGTCCCCATCACCCACAGCTCTGAGCAAGATAGGAGCAGAGGAGAAGCTGAGGAACAGAGTGAATGGAAGATTTCTTTGCTTTCCTGCTTTCAGATTGTTTTGTGGTAGTGGAGAGAATACTGGGCCTTGTGTATACTAAACAAGCCCTCTGCACAGAGCCAGCCCCTTACTGGAGGATTCTAGGCAAGAGCCCCACCCTGACCACGCCCCCCCAGCACCTAACTGGGGATTCTGGGTTGGGCTCCACCCTGAACACGCCTCCCAGCTTTGAGCCATTTTACCATACAGGAACCTTTGCTTTTCTTTTCTTTCTTTTTCTTTTTTTGGTTTTTTGAGACAGGGTTTCTCTGTGTAGCCCGGGCTGTCCTGGAACTCACTCTGTAGACCAGGCTGACCTTGAACTCAGAAATCCGCCTTGCCTCTACCTCCCAAGTGCTGGGATTAAAGGCGTGTGCCACCCCTGCCCGGCTTGCTTTTCTTTTTTCAAACAAGGTTTACTGTGTAGACCAGTTTGGCCTCTGAACCAGGTGTACCTTCTGAATGCTTGAATTCAAGGCAAATGCTTCTAGAGCTGGCTCGTAGCTTGGACCCTTTGATCCTCCTGCCTCAGCCTGTGGAATAGCTAGGACAACAGGCCTGTGCCACCCAGCCTGGCTGCCGTTAGTTTTTAAAAACTGGACAGTGGTTCAAAGTGAGACACGGAGATTGAATCTCGGCTCCCAAGTATTTCTCCGATGCTTGGTGAGTGGGCATGAGGGCTGGAACCTGAGGTGGGCCTGAGCCCTGCTTCCTGCTCCCTGTTCCAGAACCGCAGACCTGTCTATCACCCTGGGTACCTCGCTGCAGATCCGCCCCAGTGGGAACCTGCCCCTTGCCACTAAGCGCCGCGGAGGCCGTCTGGTCATTGTCAACCTGCAACCCACAAAACACGTATGTGCCAGTGCCCTGCCCGGTGCCCCTGTGTCCCCTGCAGTGTTCCCTACTCCACGCTAACTGTCCCTCACTCTGGCAGGACCGCCAGGCTGACCTGCGCATCCACGGCTACGTGGATGAGGTTATGTGCAGGCTCATGAAGCATCTGGGGCTGGAGATTCCCACCTGGGATGGACCCTGCGTGCTAGACAAAGCCCTGCCACCTCTCCCGCGCCCAGTAGCACCCAAGGCTGAGCCCCCCATGCACCTCAATGGTTCAGTGCATGCTTCGTATAAGCCCAAGCCCAACAGCCCTATACCCCACAGGTCTCCCAAAAGAGTGAAGACGGAGGCTGCCCCCAGCTGACCCGGGTATGTGGGGCGGGAGGGGTACTACTTGAAGGAACCACACATGTTGGGGTCTTTTGTTTTGTTTTTTATATCCTGGGGTCTGAGCCCAGGTTTGCATATCCCACACCCCAGCCTCTTTTCAGATTTTTCTTTGAGACCAGGCCTCCCTAAGTTGCTCAGGCTGGCCTGGAACTCACTGCTGTAGTCCAGGCTGGCCTGGAGCTAGCCCTGCCTGCCTCAGCCTCCACTGAAACAAGAATGGTGGGCAGACACACCAAGTCCAGCACAGCTCCTTTCTTCCGAGTCTCACTGTGTCCATTGTCCAGGTCCTTCTGGGGAATCTCAGGGCACAGGGAGTCCCACACATGTGGAAGAGACCGTGTCTCAGGGATCCACGTGCTCTCTACCAATCATACCCCACTCGTGACTCAGGATGTGCCCGGAGTAGCAGCCACACACTCCACACACCACTGCTGCCCCCTGCACGAACCTCCAACCCCGACAAAGAGCCACCAAGGACCCATCTATGCATAGGAGAGACAAGGGCCCACCAGGCACGCATCTATGCTAAGGACCCCAGGTTTCCAGAAATTTCCAATGCAATAAATACAAAATTCCTTTCATTCTTTTATATTTTGTTACATTTATTTATTTCCTTGGTGTAGGTGTAGCGTGTAGTGTGTGGAGATCAGGGACAACTTGAAGGAGTCAGTTCTCTCTCCTACCAAATGGCTCCTGGACATGGAACTCGGTCATCAGGCTTGGCTGCAAGCACCTGCACCTGCTGAGCCCTCTCACCAGTCCTGTCCCCAACCCACCCCACCCCCTTTATTCACCTACATGTGTTAGAACCCCCATCCAGCCCAGGCTATGTGAGACCCTGTCCCAAAAAAGGAAGTTTGAAGGACCTGTTTTGTTATTTTGAAGTCATTCCACCCCCACATGGTCAAATCCATAGATTAAACCATCCCAGTGACACCATGACCTATGGAGCTGGCCTCCTGTCCATCTCCAGGCTTGGAGACAGATCTCCCATAACTCTCTTGCTGATGCAGGCACAGTGTGACCTGACATTTTTATGTGGGTTCTGAGGTTTCAAACTCATGTCCTCCATGCTTGCACTGAGCCATGTCCCAGGAGTTCCTAGGTATCTGGCTGGTCAAGGTTAACCCACTCACCCAAGATCCATGTGTCACAAGCTGTGCCCAAGTTGGTGCTGTTTCAAGTCAGAGAAGTGAGGATACTCAGAAAGTGCTCTGGTCTGGCTGCCTCCCTTGTCTCTGTCTTCCCACTGCCTGGTCAGGGGCTTGGTCCCCACACCAGCATTCTAGAGGACCTGATCACTCAGATGTTAGGGTGGAACCTGGAGAGCCTCAAGAATCATAGATGCTGGGTGCAGGAGCGCCTAGTTGGGATATGCAGTGATAGCTAGTGAATCAGAGGCAGGACTGCGTACCTGCCCAATCAGGAGCACCAACTTCACCAGCTCTGTCCAATCTGAGTCTGAGATGGGATCATGACTGATGCCCTGCAAAGGGCAGTGGTCTCCACTCTATCCTCACCCCCACCCTGCCTCCAACGTTCCCACTTGGTAGTGACAATTCTATGGTGGAGAGATGCCACAGAAATCCTGCTCAGTATGGAAGCATCTTCATATGTGGTCCAAATTGTCCCCCAGACCAGAATGTCTCCCACCCCAAACCCTGGGCAACACAGTATGACCCAGCAAAGTCTCCATTCAACGTTCATCTTTCACAGTTCACCCTGGACACCGCCATCCAGTGCCAGCAGTGAGATCAGGTTCACAGATGTCTCTCACTCCTAAAAGCATTGATATCACGCACAGTGTAAGGAGTCTGGAGGAACATCCATCAGTCATCCCTCAACTTTTTAAAGACAATTATATGCACTGGAAAGAAACTGCGTCCTTGAGTGTCAGTAGTGTGGGGAAGTTTGCATTTATCTACAATCTTTTCAAAGACAGGAAAGGACCTCAGAGAGAAACCCTGCAGACATAAGCCAGGTGGGAAAGCCTTCAGACATTTCTCAACCTTTCAGATGTGCATGAAATTCCACACAGAGCAGTGACATGGGGAAACCCTCCATTGTCCAATATCCTGTAGGTGGTCTTTGATACTTTGTGGGTTCCTCCCTATTCCTCCCCCTCCCAGTTCACTGGGAACTACCACTAGATAAGAGAAAGAAGGATGGAGGGGGGAGGGTTCTCCTGAATTTAATTCCTTTTTTGATTCTTCTTTGAGCACAACTACTAACAAACTGTAACCAGCCAACCAATCAACCAACCCCCTAACTCGCCCCCACCCCATCCCACCCCCACCCCATCCCCTAACTCCAGTGACCATCAACCAACCACACTGACTCTTGGAGCCCTTGCATTTTATATGTACTCCAAGAAGGGCCCAGAATTCCAAACATTATGCAATCTCAGAAACTATCTGCAGCTGGCAAAACCACACGTCTGCTAGAGCATGAGGCAAATCATAGTGAGCTGCGGTGTACAATCCAAAGCAGCCCCACATCCCACACCTGGGTTAAAGCAAAGATACATTCTTATAATATTTCTCTGTTTTTTTTTAAAGAAACCTAAATCCCAAAATTGTCACTATAATATCCTTTTAAAAAGCACAAGAGGTGGCACCACAGAGAGCTCAGTCAGTGTGGGGAAACCTGAATGAGAGATGTTCCTGAGGATGGACCCCGTGGATGCAAAGTGGACAGGAAAGCTCTTGACTTCCACATACCCACACATGCATCCACACATGCACACACTGCAGCGACTCCAGACACAGTGTCTTACAGCAACATCTGAGGCTGCACTTTGTAGAGAAGCCCTGTGAATGGAAAGCACGTGGGAAAGTGTTCAGAGAGCACCTGGGATAGAAGGACCTTCCTCTTCCTTACAGAGATACGTGAGACAACACCCTGGGAAAACCAGCAGACACACAGTGTGGCTCACCCTACAAAGGAACTCACATACAGTGTTCCAGAGGCAACCTGACACAAGAGAAGCAATCCTGCTAGTGTTGTAGATGTCAGGGCTTGCAAGAGCAACTCGTGTGTGTGTGTGTGTGTGTGTGTGTGTGTGTGTGTTCTGCTGGGGATGGACCCCAGGGCTTTGCATGTGCTAAACAATCACATCATCACTGGGCTACATTCCCAGCCATAAAGTGTATTTTTTTAATTCATAGGGGTGAGTATATGCACATGCTTCTGTGTGCAGATGTGTTCACACCTGTGTAGGGCTATTTGCCTGTGCACATATGCAGAGGCTGGAAAAAGGTTTCTGGGTCCCCAATCTATTTCTTCTAGCATTCTCTGTCCTTGAACCTGGGCCTCATGTGCTTCTCAGCTGAGCTGTAAGCCAGTAAGTCCAATGATCTCCATGTGGCCACCCACTCAGAACTGAGATTTCAGGCAGCACCAAAGCACAACTTTTTTCATGAGTGCTGGAATCCAAACCCACAACTCACAGTCCTAGAGCAAGCTCCCTTCAGTTTGAGCTGTCATCTCTGTGGTCTCTGAACTGAACTCTTTATATGCAGCTAGGCTTGGATTATGCTCAGTTTGATGTCAACCTGTCACAAATTAAAATCACCTGAGGAGAAGACCTGACTCGATGCCCTAACTGCCTTCACCAATGAGTCTGTCAGGAGAAACACCATCTCACCTTCTCCTGTGGCCTCCCTCTGTCTGATGGTGGAACTAGTACCCTCAAGCATTTATTGTGGAATAGAGACCGGCGGCTCTCCGGGAAACTTCTAGTGCCAGATTGGTACTACTGAGGCAGCACACCTTGTGGGCTCAGTAACTACTGGTGAGAAGTCAGCTCGGGAACTGGAAAATTTGGGCACCCCTCCCCTCCTGGAAGAAACAGGTTAGCATGTAGGCTAGAAGGGAGGGGCTGATGAAGCCCCTGCTACCTCATTCCCTAAAGACCAATCTGTTAAAAAAAGTCACACTGAGCCAGGCAGTGGTGGCTCACACCTTTAATCCCAGCACTCGGGAGGCAGAGGCAGATGGATTTCTGAGTTCAAGGCCAGCCTGGTCTACAGAGTGAGTTCCAGGACAGCCAGGGCTACACAGAGAAACCCTGTCTGGAAAAAACAAAAACAAAAAAAACAACAACAAAAAAGTCACACTGTTCTGCCAATCACACTGTGCCTAATGGCTGCTGTTCTAAAAACCATATAAAAGCTCACTGAATGGGCTGTACATGGTCATTCTCTCCCTCCTTTTGCAGGACGACCCTAGCATGCTGGAACAATAAATTCCTCTTGCATTTTGCATTGATCCCCGACTCCATGGTGTTCGCTTGGGGGGGGGAGGGGTCCCTGGTAAGCTAAGGCTCCCCAGAGTCTTACATTGGTTGTTGGCCCCAGTAAGAGATGGCTACTGTGTGCTGGGGCTTCACCTCAATGATGGGGATCTGGTTCTCAGTGTCTCAAGTGGGCTTGTGCTGGTGTCACTATTTTAGAGATGACTCAGTGTGTGCACCTGCGCATTCACACACATGCACACACATGGTTCTGTTTCTCTGGTGGCCCTGACCAAACAGTTCAATTTCTGACCAGTGGATATTAGTAAATATCTCTTAGGGGCTGTTTGGACAATGAGTGGTGGTATTCACTCATAACCTCGGTGTAGCAAATGTGGGAGCCCATCCATTGCATTTGCTATCTTTCCTACTGTGATTATTTTACTTACAGAGCAGAAGAACAAATTGCTTTTCATTTATAAAGTATCAGAAGTGCAAAATTATGCAAAACTTGAAGAGCAGCCTTCTGGCATCTGCCATTTGCTGTTTGGTTGTGTAGTTGACAAATTCCTCCAGTCACCGATGTGATGGTTCATTTTTTGTTTTTGTTAACTGGACACAAACCTAGAACCACCAAGTAAGCATGAATTTCAACTTGCTCTGTGAGCTTCGAGGACCCAGCCACAGGGGGTGGGGGGTGGCCACCTCTGGGGGTAGCCTAGGAAGCAGCCAATGGAAGCCTTCCTCCACGGTTCCCAGGTCCTTGAGGAGAGGAGACACTCTAGGATGAATTTAGCCTTCTCAGCAGCAAAAGCATCAGCTGATGAGACAGGCTGACTCCATGACAGTACATTGGCAGTACAGGAGATTAGGCCTAAAAACCCAGGCTTCAGGCAGCTAGTCAGAAACTGCTCTGCCATCAGAAACTGCCCCATTACTTGTCCTGAAGCAAGGACAATGGGTTAGGAGTTTCCAGCCAGCCCCCAAACCCAGGTAAAGGAATGTCACCAGAGGTCACCTACCCCGGGATTCCTCTATGTGCTTTAAATTGAGCCTGAGAGTTCACTTCAGGGTCTCTCTCTATCTTGGTAATGGGAGACCCCAGCATGCTGGACTTCTGCAGAATAAAACACTCTCTGCAGTTACATACTATTTGAGTCTGGGGTGTCATTCAGCAAATCATGGACCTTTACACAGCCTCTGAAGGACTGAACACCTAGGAGCTTTTCAAAAAAGGCACTTTTAGGAAGTCAATTCCACATACCAAACCTCTTATCAGATCTAGGAGTTGTCTGAAGGAACCATTACCTAAGCAATTCTCAGCAAGCTGAGGTTTGCCAGGTCTGTCTCAGGACTAAGCTACTCAAAGGCTCTGAGAATCAATCCTTCTGGAAAAAGCAACTCCCTAACCTCAGATAACAATCACTAATTACAAAAGGGTACTTCAAAGCCTGAGGAGCCATCACTCCAGAGCTCAGGCGCTACAAAGAATGGCTCTGATAAAGTTCTGCTACAGCTCGGTAAACCAGGCTGGCTTTGAGGGACCTTAAGGGCTTTTTCCAGTCCCACACCCTCCTTACAGCTTCCCTCTCCTGCCTGGGGTCAAGACTAGGCCATGTTCCATTCTCCACCCACAGGAACATTCTTGAGTAAAAAATTCTCAGAATGTACTGACTGATAGTTACCTGACTGTAGGGAGAAGCTTTTTTTTTTTTTTTTTTTTTTTTTTTTTTGGTTTTTCAAGACAAGGTTTCTCTATATAGCCCTGGCTGTCCTGGAACTCACTCTGTAGACCAGGCTTGAACTCAGAAATCAGCATGCCTCTGCCTCCCGAGTGCTGAGATTAAAGGTGTGCGCCAGCACTGCCCAGCGGAACACCATTAGGAAGAGAGAGGATTCTAGGAAATAGTAAGAGATAAAATAGAATTGGGGGGGGGGGGTATAGACCCTAGAGACATAAAACAGCAGTTAGATAAACTCAGGGCTGAGGGGACTCAAAGAAAAAGACAGGCTGGACTGAAGGGAGTTAACTAACCAAGTGGGAGAGATAGAATGGTTACATGGTTAAACAAGTTAAGAGCTAGTCAGGGAATGAGCCAAAGCTTATAGCCTAGGCATTTAATAATTATTAATTAGTTTCAGGATCATCATTCTAGAAGCCTGGGCTGCAAAGGAGAACTTGTATTTTAAAAATTATTTTAACAGGGTCTTGCTTACAGTTTACAAGTATACTGGTACAGGATATTTGATCACACTATGAACTGTGAGATTGCGTTATTTAGTGGAAAAAAAAACCTGTTTTTAGTTGTGCTGTAGCTCAGCCCTAGCACACACCTTTAATCCAAGAGCATTGCTTGAATTTTGTAAACAAGAGCTAAATAAAGTCAACCATAGGCCAACAAGTGGAGCAAGCGACCAGCTGACAGGAAGTGAACACAAGATTAATAAGAAAAAAAAACGTAGAGAATGAGAAGAGTCAGGAGGACGGACAGAGAGATGCACAGGAAGTAGAAAGGAGGGACATTCAGTTGGAAGGAGGTTTCCCCCATTCATTCATTCATTCATTTATTTATTTATTTATTTATTTATTTATTCCTTTTACATCTGGATCACTGCCTCCCTCCCAGTCCCCCCCCACACACAATCTCTCCCTCCACCCCCTCCCCTTCTCCTCTGAGAGGGTGGAGGCCCCCTGGGTACCCCCCAACTCTGGCACACCAAGTCTCTGCAGGGTTAGGTACATCACTCCCACTGAGGCTAACTGAAGGCAGCTCAGTTAGGGAAACATATTTCAGAGACAGGCAACAGCTTTAGGAACAGCCTCTGTTCCAGTTGTTGAGAGACCCACATGAAGACTGAGCAGCACATCTGCTCCATATGTGCTGAGGCCTCTGTCCAGCCTGTGTATGCTCTCTTTGGTTGGTGGCTCAGGAGGTTTTTTTGAAACGGTGTGGCAGAAAGAGAGTCTGTGTGGGATGTCTGCTGAGGAGGAAGGTCAGCTAACTGCTTTCTCTGTCTCTCTGAGCTTGCATCTGGCTCACAAATCCTCATTGGTAAAATTGAGATTTTCTTTAAAAACAACAGTTTATTCCATGATAATCATGGAAGGAAGCAGACAGTCTTGAGATCCTGTGTTCACAGACACTGGGCCAGCTGTGGGCTTTTGAAGCCTCAAAGCCCACCCCAGTGATACACCACAAATCCTTCCCAAACAGTTCCACTAACTGGGGACCAAGCTTTCAAACATATGAGCCTATGGGCTGATCTTGTTCAAACCAGCACAGATCACCTGACTCTTTTGGAGCCCAGATGATTCTCTCTGAGTTCCAGTGGGGAGAAATGAAGCTGTGGGGTTGGGGTTTGTCCTGCTGAGCTCTTGTCTTCTTTGGTCTGATTATTCTTCGCTTTGACCCCATTTCTCCCTCCAGGAATAGAAATATTTATTCTGTGCTGATATCTGTTGCAAATATGTAGCTTGAATTTTAATTGTACTCACAAGTCTGAGTTGTGAATTTTGGACTTTTAAAATCTTATTATTTATTTTAAGTGTACGGATGCTTTAGTGTATATATCTGTGCCCCATGTGACTTCAGCACTAACAGAGGCCAGAAGGGGAAGTCAGTTCCTCTGGAACTGGAGTTACAAATGTCTGTGAGCCACCATGTAGTGCTAGGATTTGAATCCAAGTCCTCCACAAAAGCAACAAGTAACTGCTGAGCCATCTCTCCTGGGCACATACACACCTGCCTTCTTCTTGATAGAATATCATGTAGCCCAGGTTGGTCTTTGCTTACATAGGAAGATTTAGAGCAGCTTGAGATATATGAGAATTTGTCAAAATAATAATATTAGTACTAGTTAGTAGTGGTAGCAGTGGCAGTAGTAATAATTTCCCAGGACCAGACTCTGTCATTTCAGGGTTCTCAAGAACGGGGGGGGGGGGGGGTGTTGGATTGGTACAAAATCAGAGTCTCAGGCAACAATATAGGTGCAAGCTGGCAGGTGACTCGTTGCTGTTCTGAAGCTGAATTCAGAAACAGCTTGCAGTTCCTCTCTTCCTCCCCCTCCCCCTCCCTCCCCCCTCCCCCCCCCCCTCCCTCCCCCCACCCCTTACCCCTCCCTCTCCCCACCCCTTACCCCTCCCTCCCCTTCTTCCTCTCCTCCTCTCTCTCCTTCTTCTCTCCCCCTCTCTCCCTCTCCCCTCTCTCCCTCTCTCTCTCTCCCTCCTTCTCCCTTTCCCCCCCCCCCCCCCCCCCCCCCCCCCTCCCCCTTACCCCTCCCAACCCCCCTCCCTCTCCCCACCCCTTACCCCTCCCTCTCCCCACCCCTTACCCCTCCCTCCCCTTCTTCCTCTCCTCCTCTCTCTCCTTCTTCTCTCCCCCTCTCTCCCTCTCCCCTCTCTCCCTCTCTCTCTCTCCCTCCTTCTCCCTTTCCCCTCCCCCTCCTCCTCCCCCTCCCTTTTCCTTCTCTGAGTTCGCCTCCATCTTTTATTGGTTATACACTTCTTTGTTATACAATAATACATAATCAAAAGACTTTTCATTAATTTCCTTGAGCCCATTATCATTCCTAAAAGCCCCATGTAACTGTCACCAGAAAGCACAACACACACACAAAGTCACAGTTCAGTGTCTGCAAAAGCAAATTATACCTTGACTTTTACCTCTCAGAAAAACCTCCACATCAAAGGTCATCTGGGCATGACCTTGCAGTTACAGCATTAGCATGAAAAAGAAAGGTGCAAAACAGTCAGGATAATGTTAATATTTTTAAGTTGTCTTAAATTTGCAAAAATCCCTTTATTAAGCTCATCCAAATATTTATTTGTACAATGTTTTTCAAACTCTTTCCCATAATGCAACATTCATTCCTCTTGCAGCTTCCCTCAGGGCTCCTTCGCAAGCCCAAATTCTCTCTCTTAAAACTTGTACCCTAATTTCCTAGGGCAGATGATGCCAGGGGGTCAAATAAGTATGTTCCATTATCTTTTCCCCTTGTCCCTTGTATTTTCTAAGGCCATCCCTATTCTTAGTGAGCTAGGCCCAGTGTTCCTTTTCCTTGGGGTCTTCAATTTTCTTAACGACTAAAACTTCAGGTTTCTCAAGAATATTTCCTGCTCCAAATACTTCCTAGTACAATGTAATCATCATGAGCTAGCTAAAATTTCCCAGAGAAGAGTTAAGGCAGTCAGCCTCCACATCCAGAACTCCTTGTCCTGTTATGCCTGAGTTGACTGTTTGATTGGCCAGGACCAGAGCAGTCGGTTCCTAATAGACATCCGAGCCATTTCCTTCTCTAGTAATGCCCTCAATCCCTTTCCCAGAAGAAAAAGACAAAGCAGACAAGTATACATGAAACAGTGTCATCTGTGTACTAGAAAGCCAGCGATGCATTACTCATGGTGACAGTGCTCCTGCAGCCAAAACTGTGTCATGCAGCTGCGTTGGCAACCATATTGCACAATAGTAGTAGTAGTAGTAGTAGTAGTAGTAGTAGTAGTAGTAGTAGTAGTCAGAGCTGTACAGATGTCTCATCAGGCAAGTATGGGAACATGAGTTCTGATCCCCAGCAACCACATAAAAGCTAGGTGTGGCTGTTAACACCTGTAAGCCCAATGCTGGCAGAGACGGGATGTGTCCCTGGGGCTCAGTGGACAATCAGCCTAAGTAAAGCCATGAGATTCAGGTTCAAACAAAGAGAGGCTGCTGAGATAGCTCAGGTTGTAGGACTTACTACACAAGCGTGAGAACTAGACTTTGAATCCTCAACACCATACCAGGCAATGTGGCCCCGTGACCCCAGCACTGTGGGGGTGGAGACAGGATTGCTAGGGCTTGTTGGCTGGCTCAACTCTAAGTGCAGAGAGAGACTGTACATCAAGGGAATAAGGCTGGGTTTGAGTGATCAGGATACCAATGTCCCTTTTGGGTCTCTATGCATACACAAGTGCACTCCCCTCACATGTACACATGTGAGTGTGCACAAACACACAAAAGGTGAAGAACAACAGAACAAAGCACCCATTGTTGACCTCTGGTCTCCATGTGCACACATATCCACATCCTCACATGAACACACATACCTGTGATTACCCCTCCCTGAAGTACACTCCCCCCACACCCGTGTTTATGAAGTCCCTCTGTGTTTATGAGCACTGTAACTTCAGGGTGAAATCCATAGCAGGATGTGTGGGAGCTTGCTCTGACTGTGCAGTCATGGAAGCACTTAAACAGATGCTGTCTGTGTGGTTCAGTGTTAGGGATGCATAAAGCCATGGGCAGGAGGGTTTGCTCAGTGGTTAGAGCAGGGCTGCTCTTGCAGAGAACAGGGGTCTAGTGTTCACAACTATATTAACTTCAGTTCCTGAGGATACAACACCCTCTCCTGGCCTCAATGGGCACCAGGAATGGAGTGGTACACAAACATGCATGCAAACAAAATATCCCATGCACATAAGATAAAATAAAATAATTGTCATTAAAATAAACAACTATTAGGGGCTGGAAAGATGGCTCAGCAGTTAAGAGCACTGGCTGCTCTTCCAGAGGACCTGGGTTCAAATGCCAGCACCCACACAGCAGCTCACAACCATCTGTAACTCTAATTCCAGGGGATCCAACACTCTTGCACAGACATGCATGCAGACAAAACACTAATGCACATGACATAAAAATAAATACATTTTTAAAAAGAAACAACTATTAAAACAAGAAAATAATTTAGTTTTTTTAGAATAATTTATTTTTTAAGACCATTAACTAGTCTCTGGGAACAAACACATATTTATTTCTGCCCCACAGACCAAAATCTAAAGTAAATATGGTATACAACAGGATGTTTTCTAATTTTTTAAATCAGTAACACAAGAAATTGAAGTCCTATGACTCTCTACTACAGCTGAGGCACTAGAAAGGTAACACAGGCTGGCTGGGGCTCAGCTTGCTGGCAGAGTGCTCATCTAGCAAATGGGCAGACCCTGGATTTGATGCCCAGCACCCCAAAACTGAAGGAAGAAAAGAAAATGAATTTAATACCATATTAATAATGGAAAAGAAGAGCTGGAGAGATGGCCCAGTATACGCATAGACTTTTCAAAACCTACTTTAATAAGGGTTCTCAAATGCTTCAACCCCACTTCTAGCCCACCATCCAAAGGTAGAGGAAAAAAGATGGTAAATAGGACAAGGGGATGTGGGCCTGTTTGGAAGTAGTTCTCTGGGGCAATTCCAATCTCCATTTGTCAGGATACCAGCAGTCCAGTTCAGTAGTGCCAGGATACCAAACACAATCAGAAACGTTGCAAGACTAGCTATGCAAGTGCCCTGTCACTGTCCATTGAGTCACATGTATACTCTCTCCAAGCATCACATGGCCTGCCACAGGCCTTGCCTCAGCAAAACACTTGTGAGTCTTCATCATATGACATTATGACATTACCAGAAACTTCCACTTCAAATGACTGATTGATTTCAGATTCTGTTATGGCTCTATTTACAGCTGAACCTGAACTCTGTAAGAAATCAGTGAATGCTTCTACAGGTCCATATTACCTTTGTAAATGTAGGGTTTTTTTTTCTCCCTGGCTCAATCATATCCCAGACTCTTAAAGCTGAAACACGACATTGTTCAAGTACACCATCATCAGATTGGATTTGTTCTAATAAACCAGCATAACCCCCTTCACCAAGCAGTTTGTCTTTAGTAACATGAATCACTTTGCTATATTCCGTTGTTCTATTTTTGTGACTCCATCATGATAACCATTGTAATTGTTGTCCAGCTTCTAGAACAGTGGACACCAATCCCTTACAATCTTGGAGGCTAATCCCATTTTGCATAGCCCAAGTATTTAACATTTTTTTAACATATGGAGAGTGAAAGCCATCCAATACCATTGCCTCCTTAAAGTGCTTTAGATTAGCATTTCTATTGGATGCAGGTTAGCTCATTATAGGCAGGATCAACATCACTAGCAGGTATATGCTGAACTGAAGAAGTCAGCTCAGGAACTTTGGAAAATTCCACCAGGGCCCCGAGCATGTGGGCACCCCTCCCCTCCTGAAAGAAACAGGTTAGAGAGCATGTAGGCTTGAAGGGAGGGGCTGATGAAGTCCCTGCTACCTCATTCCCTAAAGACCAATCAGTTTAAAAGTCACATTGTTCTGCAATCACATTGTGCCTAATGGCTGCTGCTCTAAAAACTGTATAAAAGCTCGATGAATGGGCTGCACGTGGTCGTTCCCTCCCACCTTTGTGTTCAGGTTGACCACAGCATGCTGGAACAATAAATTTCTCTTGCTTTTTGCATTGCTCTCCTACTCCATGGTGTTCACTTGAGGGGTCTCTGGTAAGTTAAGGCTCCCCAGAGTCTTACAGAACAAAGACTGAGAGGCTGAAGATGGCTGTGTCCTCTGGTGGTGTTCTCAGCGAACACTTTCCCACTTTACCTGTACTATCTCCTGTTCTTCCCAGCCCCTAATCTCATGGAGGTGCTCTGGATGCCTGGCAGTGAAAGTGCTTGGGGCAGGGCAAGGTGGCATTTTACCTTCCAGCCTATTTTGCTTCCCTTTTTCATTGTGCCAGTAAATTCCCTGTCTCAAACATCAAGGCTGAAGTGTGTTGTTCTCCTCTGGCTGACTCTTTTTGCTTCCCAAGCACTCTGTTTGCAAACTCTCTACATGCTTAGCAAACTCTTCAATCTTCTCTAGTATAAGAGATTTGTCATATACACCCCCAATATTTTTCAAAAGTGTATGCATGAAAACTATGAAACAAAATGAAAACACCCTCCAGAACAAGGTAGGAAACACCCAGGGGCCATAGCTGCTATTGTGCTAACCTCCTTAAAGAACATTCCTGACTCCTGCATAATCTGACCTTTCCTCTACCATATTCAGAGCAGAATTATCCATTATGCCTAAGCCACATTGGGCACCACCTGTAGGCTTAGACTTTTCAATAAGGGTTCTCAAATGTTTCAACCCCACTTCTAGCCCACCGTCCAAAGGTAGGGGAGAGAAGATGGTAAGTAGGACAGGGGATGCAGACCTGTTTAGTAGTTCTTTGGGGTAATTCCAATCTCTGTCAAGATACGAGCTGTCCAGTTCAGTAGTGTCAGGATACCAAACAAAGAACAGCAGTGGTAGCAAGATCCATCAGAAACAGCCAGACCGCATGTTCAGCTGGAGTGACCAGAACCAGCCAGGACAACAGAAGTTCTCTGCCAGGCCTCTCTCAACAAAGTGAAGATGCAAGACCAGTGTAGCACTGCAAGGCCAGCTATGCAAGCCCCCATCACTGTCCGTTGAGTCACACGCACACTCTCTCCAAGCATCACGTGTCCTCCCACAGGTCTTGCCTCAGCAAGATACCACGTGAGTCTGCACCCCATGGCACAACCAGAAACTTCCACATCAGCTCAGAGGTAAAGGGTAAACACTGCTCTTCAGAGGACCTAGATTGTGCCTAGCAGCCACACTGGGTGGATGGATATCAGGTCCACGAGATCTGACTCCTCTGGCCTCCAAAGACAATGGCACTCACGTGCACAAACTCAGACACACATACAACTAAAAATAAAATAAATCATTTATGTTTGTTGTTTCACTTTGTTTTGGAAATTGAGAAGGCAAGGTGTGTTTTGTGCACATGCAGAGTCCTAGCACTTGTGAGACAGAGGTGGGGGATGGAGGGCTGAAGAATGAGTCTATCTCCAGCTATGTAGTGAAATCCTCCCTCAAGGAGCTTGGAGAAAATAGATGAAGTGATACAGCTAAAGTTTTCCCAGTATGCTTTTTTCCACTCAGAAGAGGACACTTCTCATATCCATGGTCTTCTTTCTGTGTGGGATGAGGCCAAGGGATGGGTTATACTTGTCCAACACCCCACAACAAGGTCACACTTCAGGGGTGGCTCCTTGGAGCCCCTTACAGGTTCTGTCTAGCATGAATTTTCACATGTCCTTGAAGGGATGGATAGACATGAACTCTCCCAAACTGCTGGCACTTATAAGGTCTTTCCCCGGTATGTATCCTCAGGTGTGTGTGCAGGGACTAGGAAGAGTGATAGGCTTTCCCAC
>JADRCH010000152.1:2417182-2450080 GCA_019843965.1 Rhynchomys soricoides | reverse complement strand
AAGAGTGATAGGCTTTCCCACACCTGCTGCATGGATGGCCTCCCCTCCCTGTGCAATCTTATGTATTTCTGAATAAATATTGAGTGGCTGAAGACTTTGTCACACAGCTCATAAGTGTGAGGCTTCTCTCTGCTGTGCATCCTGATGTGCTCTTGAAGGAAAGACTGAGAAGTGAAGGCTTTCCCACAGTGCTGGCATCTGTAGGGTCACTCTCTGGTGTGTGTCCTCATGTGGATGTTGAGGGATGCTTAGGAGCTGAAGGCCCTCCTGCACTGTGCATATGTGCATGGCTTTACCCCACTGTGCATCTTCAGGTGTGTTTGGAAGTAGGTTTGGGAGTGGAAGGTTTCCCCACACTGCTCACATAGTAAGGACTGGTTCCCGAATTTGTCATCCAGTGTGCCCTCAGGGACGCAGAATACCAGAAGGCTCTGCTCCACTCCTTGCTTCTCCCAACTATATGATATTCCATGTTCTCTGAGGGATATGTAGCAAGAGAAGGCTTTCCCACAGTGCTGACACACATGCAGCTGCCTCGGAAAGATGAGTGACAGCTGAAGGCTCGCCCACACTCTAGTGTGTGTCCTCATGTATCCTTTAAGATAGGGATAGATGCTTCCCCATACGAGTCACATGCATGGCTTTTCTCTGCTCTATGACCTCTCATGTGTCCCTTAAAGAAGGAGAAACAGGGAAAAAAAGGTCCACATTTCATACATTCCAGGATCTTTGTCATACTAGAACTCTATACATTTTTCGAAGATGCTTTCCCAGTGTCTTCACACTTGTAGGCGCTTTCCTCAACACCCGTGTCCACAAAGGACATTAGCACAACAGGCTCTTCCATAGTCCTCACCAGGATATAATTTGTGTCTTGTGAGGGGCATGTTCTGGTTCTCAGAGACTTGCCTGGGCTTTGTGCCATCATCGGCTCCACCTACAGGACACAGCAAGACTCTTGGCCTGGCCAAAGTCACCTTCTTCACAGAGTCTGTCCATTAAAGAACTGACATTCAAAGCAGGAAGAAGAGTTAAGAAGTCATTAGAGATTACAAATAGCTTCAATTCGATGTTCAGTACTGTACTGGGCAGGCAAGGTGGCACAGCCACTTGGGAGGCAGAGACAGGCAGATCTCAAAGACTGGGAAGGCTGAAGGTGCCTATGTAGGCCCAAGCAAATCCTCTGGTGGTGTGCTCAGCTGAACACTTTCCTGTTGTCCCTGTACTGTCTCCTGTTCTTCCTGGCCCCTAGTTTCATGGAGATGCTCTGGGTGCCCAGCCTGGTCTACAAAGCAAGTTCCAGGACAGTCTCTGTTACTCAGAGAAATCCTGTATGACCCTCAAAGCCTTTGAGTGCTTGGCCATAGAGAGTGGCACTATTAGGAGGTTTGGCATTATTGGAGTAGAAATGGCCTTGTTGGGGAAATTGTGTTGCTGTGGAGGCAAGCTTTGAGGGTGTTGTTGTTGTTGTTGTTGGGGTTTTGTTTTGTTTTTCGAGACAGAGGTTTTCTGTGTAGCCCTGGCTGTCCTAGAACTCACTCTGTAGACCAGGCTGGGCTCGAACTCAGAAATCCACCTGCCTCTGCCTCCCGAGTGTTGGGATTAAAGGTGTGAGCCACCACTGCCCGGCTAAGCTTTGAGGTCTTATATGCTTAATCTATGCTTAGTGTGACACACAGTCTTTCTGCTGCCTACAGATTAAGATGTACAACTCTTGGCTCCTCTAGCCCCATGTCTGCCTGCATACTGCTATGGTTCCCACTATGATGATAATTGAACCTCTGAACCTGTAAGCCAGCCCAAATTAAATGTCCTTTGTAAGAGTTTCCTTGGTCCTGATGTCTGTTCACAACAATAAAATCCTAGGACAGAAGTTGGCACCAGGGACTGAGGTATGGCTGTTATCAGTTTGATCAAGCTTTTGAAGTAATGTAGAATTCAGGACTACAGTTTAGGAAAGCAGTGGACCTTTAAGTGGGGCTTACAGGGCCAGCCTCCTAGGAATATGGAAGACATTGATGCTGAGGGTGATTTTAGCTGTGAGGACCTGGCTCAAAAGGCTCCATGGGAGAAAAATGTTACTGTGTTGCCTAGAGATCATTCGTGTGATATTTTGACTAAGAATGTGGCTGCCTTTACCAGGGTTGAAAAGCCTGCCTGAGATTAAGGTGAAGAATTTTGGATTAATAGCAATGGCAAAGGAAATCTCAGAGCAACCTAGTATATACTCTGTCCTGTGCTTCACTCTTATGAAGAGTGTTTTGATGAAAAGGGGCAAGCTTACCAAGGAAGAATACAAAATGTATGTTTCAAGGAGAAAAGGAGCACCAGAAAATGGAGTGGAGCTAAATCATGGGTCCAAGGAGAAAAGCAGACTAAAGCTATTAAATGAAGTTAAAAGAGTGGTGATCTAAGATCCCACCCAGCTAGGTTTTCATCTTGTGAAAAGGAATTAAAGAAGAGCTTGGGTCCAGGCAAGGTGGTGCTACACACCTTTAATCTTAACACTCAGGAGATAAAGACATGCAAGCCTACAAAGCAAGTAAGTCCCAGGACACCCAAGCTTAAGTAGTGAAGAAAACCGTGGAAAACAGAAAGTGGTGAAAATGTAATTGAACAAGGGAGCCGACAAGCAGCAGCCTTGGCAACCAGAGTCAAAGATAGAGAGAAGGAGGTTACAGAATCTCCCTCTGAGACCAAGGAAAGCGAATAAGGCCAGGCACATGGTAGGGGTGTCATGGTAGAGGCCCAGAGGGATCATTGTATGAACTTGTGAAGATGAAGCCTGGATTGCCTTGGAGATGCCAAGGTGTTGTCAGCTCCTTGCCGGTGGCAGGTCCAGACAAGAGGAGAGAACCCAGTTCAGCCTGGTCTGTCCAGGGCTGAGCAGGATGGTGAGTGTCGATGGACCAAAATAAACACACCAGGCTGGGAGTCTTGTTGAAGCAGAAACTCAACTTTATTATATCAGCCCCTCGCTTATATAGAGACGGCAAAGGGGGTGGGCACTTAGGTATGGGGAGAGATGATGTAGGAGGCAGGGAAGGGTAAGGGGTAACTGACAGGGCCAATAGCAAAGCTCCACATCAGCAACCGCAGGTCACAGGGAGGGCCAAACAGGTCTTGCTGAGTCACCCCTATACGGAAGTGACAGGGACAGGTCTCAGGCTGCCCCCCAAACCCCCGGGCAGAGCAGCAGCCCAGAGCAGCCACAGCACCACCTTGGCTCAGCAACACGGTACCCAGTGCAGAAGTGCAGATGGGCCAGTCAGCCAGGAATTGGGGCCGCTGCCACCAAAGCCACTGTAAAGCGACTCTTGCCTCGATGGTCGCCACTGCCAACCCAGGGCCCTGCACACCCCTGCCGACCTGGGTCCTCACTTTCCTGCTCCTATGGCTGGGACTACCCCAGGCTGCACGCAGCACTCCCTGTCTGTGTGCTAGGAGGACCATCAGTGTCCCCCTGTGGAGCAGGGGCTGCTGGCCGAGACTGAGACCACAGGCGGAGGGGGTCTCCCGTGGGAGGGGACAGCAGCACCTCGTCCAGTCACAGTTCTCGCCCAGCCCCAATAAGGGATTTGCATTCCTGGACACAAACAAAGCTTAGTGAACATGGAGGCTGCTGATGAAGGAAAATCAAGTGTGGGGCTTTGGGAGTGCAACCGATAAAACACTTGCCACTCAGACATAAAGACCTGAGTTCAGTCCCCGGCACCAGGAAGGACATGGGTGTAATTTTAATTTTTTTAAATTATTCTTTTTAATGATGGTTTTTAAATGTTTTAACCTTTCACCAGAGGTAGTGGAAAAGAAAGGATACAGGGAAGTGGACATGTTTAGAAAGGTTCTTTGGAGCAACTCCTGTCTGTAAGAGGCTTGGGGGTGTGGTTAGGGGTGGATCACCTTCCTCTGCTAGTGATGAAGAATAGGATGCTCATTACAATAGCAGGTCAAAGGAAGTCCTACATGCTCTTGTCCTGAAGTGACAGCCCACAAGTAGACAACAGAGCCGGGATTCCTTCCTAGTGGACCCAGGACCAGGTTTGTTCCTTCTCTAAGTCCACATTCACAGCCCTCTGTGTGTCTGGACCACTAGTCTTCAGTGTTCACCTAGACCAGGTTGTTCAATGGCTACACTCAGCACCCTGGACTCCTCCTGACATGAGGCTGGTGCCAGATCTTTCCCAGCCCTGTGTTCCCCCAGACAGGGTCTCCCTGTGTAGCTCTTGCTGTCCTGGAACTCACTCTGTAGACTAGACTGGCCTTGAACTCTCCCTGCCTCTTCCTCCTGGGAAGCGCTGGGATTAAAGGAGTGCAGCACCACCACCTGGTGAAGAAAATGTTTCTTACCTAAACTTTTCAGTGTAATGCCACAAACCTTCTTGAATTCTTGTGTCCCTCATCCCCATTTCCTTTGTTACACGAAATTCGCTTCTGTAGCTGGAAACCTGTCCCTAAGACTCAAGTCCCCTCTTCCCAATGCCCAGTCCCTCCTGGGATGCTCTGAACACATTCGATTTTGCCCCGTGCGGGGAAGGTTTAGCCCAGTTTCCCATCCCCTTTATCCCACACAGTGGCCTAGGAGCCAATTCTTGGCCCCGGTGACCCTGTCTCCTCCATGCAGTAGTCTCCATGGCTTGAGCCAGTGTGGGAAGATTGATAACTGCTGCTGCGATGCCCCGCCTCCCAGCCCTGATTGGACAGAGCACATGCTGTGATTGGGTGACTCCACACACCCCGCTGCCTGAGTGACAGACCCTGGGCTCAGTTCCACATCAAACCTGCTCTGCCACACCCCTGCAGCTTGATTGAGCGCCCTTTGCTGAGACCTGGTCTTTACAACTAGGCTAATCTGCTGGCCACTCGGCTTCCCCTTCCCGACTGTATAACATTCAGCCAGGGCCTTGAAGAGACTGAATAAGGCAGGGGTCCTGTAGGTGGCCTGCAGGATCAGAAGTCAGCCTGTCCTGGGTTGCCCTACACCGGAGGCACCTGTTCAGGAAGCAGGATGAGGCTGGGCTAGGCTGGGCATGGTTGCACACACCTCTCATCCCAGCACTCAGGACATAGGGGCAGGAGGATTAGTGTTTGCGCAGTCCAAGCTACACAGTGGGACCTCTTAACTGCATGTAAGCTGTGGCCAGGGCCAATGGGAGAGAGACTGCTGGCACCCGCGACACTCTTGAGTTTGATCTCCAAACCTGCAAAGTGCATGCTTGCGCCACTGAGACTTACAGATGCAGCTGTGGGGCTCGGTTGGTAAAGCGCGCCCATGGACCCGAGTTCCACCTAGCACCAGGAAGCCGGGGTCACTTCCTGGTGTGAGGCCTCGAGAAACAAAAGGCGGCCGATGAGCTAGGCCAGGAAACATTCCAGACAGTTGAAAAAGCCAAAGATAACCATTATGAAATGAGACAGCAAGGCCAGGTGCAGATGTGTCTCAGGCCCCACACAATAGGCAGAATTCTCTGTTGCCAAGGACAGGCCGGAGCTACAGGTGGGTGGTAACAAGCTGACGTCATCACCATGGGCCTCCAATCATGTTTAACCACTAATGCAGGCCCGCCCTTCCATGCTGTTGCCCGACTCTCACCCCAAAAAAAGTGTATAAAAAGTGTGTACCTTACTAACCCGGGGTCACCATTGCCCTGTTGGTAGGGCGGCCCCAGTGCACTGGATTCAATAGACCTCATGCTTATTGCATCGTTCTCAGTCTCTGTGTCTTTGTGGGGTGGGCCGCCTAGGCATTTGGACTTTCGAGTCCAATGCTGGGATGCCTGCGCTGGGGCACCGGAGACAGGAGGGTCCCTGGTTTGGGACCCGCCAGCCTTAGGCGCCAAGTCGAAGGTCACAGTGAGACACCTTGTCTCAAGGGAAAAAAAATGGTGGTGGTACAGGGCTCCTCAGAAAAGATGCCCAGAGAGATCTCTGGTCTCTACACATGCACATTAGACATAGTTAAGAGTTTGTATTTGTGCAGAATCAGAACCTGGATGACTGTAGACGCCCCCCACCCACCCAAATGAAAGGCTCACCAGCTCTCGAATATGATGACATATCACTTCTACAGAATCCGTACACATTCTCCCTGAACTTCACTACATCTTTTCTTCACTTTGGGGCGGGGCAATAAAAAAAATGTGACTCCCACGACCTTGAGGGAGACTTCTACCTTGTGGACCTGAACTTAGGTCATCATTTTGGCCGGACTGTAATCCACTGAGCACCACTGCAGGCCTTTTTTTTTTTTTTTAATATTCATTTATTTACTTATTTGTATGTTTCCGAGTAACATCTGCAGATGTTCCTTATAACCTTTCAACACCGACTGCCTGTGAATCTGCGTTTCCGGTACAGCATTGAGCCGCATGGTTCCCATGGAAACAGCACGGGCGTCTCATCCCTCCCGTAACCCTGTGGGGCCCGCACAGGTCCTGCTCCGAGGCTAATCCTAACTTGTACTCTAACCCAAGGTCACAACCTCCCGCAGACACACTAATCTTTAGCCCTTCTCTGCCCTTCGACCTCAGTCCTCGACCTTTGACTTTTTGGACCATAGATGTCGCCATCTTGGCTATGGGCACGCTGGGCGAGTGAGGAATTATTTTGGGTCAAGAGTGACATCGATGAAGGCCGGGGCGGCAGAGAAACATATTTACGTTTCTAGTTATCTTACGGTCAAGCTCAACATCCAGTTCCGGTAATCCTCAGCATCCTGTTCCAGCTTCAGTCAACTTCCAGTTTTCCGTAAAAAGAACTTCCGGGTCTTTTCATGAACCGGAAGTGAAATTGGTGTGAGCCAAGTGATTGGTGAAATATTGAAAATAGGCAGGACCATTCAATCCTCCACTAGCCAACCCCAGAACCGCTGGTGCCCGCCTTTGCTCGAATGTGATTGGATAGCGGCACAATCCGCACCTTTGACAGCCCTTCTGAAGAAAACTCGCTTGGTGGACGGGGTTTAGCGGGGTTATGATCTGATTTGGGCCCAGTGAGTCCGTTTCTGAATGCTTAAGTGATGCATTAATGCTCATATTCTGCTCCACAAGATGGCTCAGCGCCTGGAAACGCTTGCAGCCGAGACTGAGAACTCGAATTAGAGTCTCAGGTGGTGGAAGTTGAGAATTGAACCCCGCAGGTTCATCATGTTCTCTGCGGCTCTCGCGGCCACACATGTACACAAAATTAGTATATTGATAAGGCTGGCGAGAGCTTCAGTGGTTAGAGCACTGCCTGCTCTTGCAGAGGTACGGGCTCGATTCCGAGTGCCTAGGTGACTCACAACCACCTGTAACTCCAGCTCCAACCCCTTTCTGGCCTCTGTGGGCACTGTATGCACGGGTGCCCAGACATGCAGGCAATACACAGACATACAAATAAAATTTAGTTCTCAGCACTCCCACACAGTACTACCTTCCCTTGAAAGCACACAGTATGACCAACGCCGGGCATTATTCCTCCTTAATTTCGTTCGCTTTCAACATTTTCACTTTCTTTGTTTCTTCGTTGTAATTTTAATTTTTGGTTGTTTAAGACAAGAGCACACTATGTAGACCAGGCGAGCCTCGAACTCACAAAGATTCATTCCCTCTGCCTCTGACACTATCTCCGGAATGCCGCCCGGTCTTTGCACGCCCAGCAACCCTAGCCACCTCCTAGCCCACCTCCACTTCCCGCCAGGATCCCCAAGGCCCACACAGCCATCCTTCCCCCACCTCTGGCTCCTCGGCGCACCCACATACACCCTGCCCCCACCCCCTTCTCTGGAAGCTTGTGGAGTCCGGCTTCGGCCAGCAGATGGCAACTGCGTTCGCCTCTGTGCACCGCATTGGGTTCAGGTTGAGCACTGCAAAGAAAGCTTCCAGAAGGAAAAGTGTTTACCTCCTGTCGGTGACAACCGACGTCACCTTGCACAAGACGCCCCAAAATGCTCACGTGTCTCTAGCGAATATTCGATCAGTGTCTGCACCCCAGACGGTCGGGGGAGGGGGGTAGTGAAGCAGAGCCTTGAAGTCTTTGCCACTTCCACAGGTGTCTCTCGAGCAAGAAGGTAGATACACATAGTAAAACAAAAGTTGTATTTTATCATGCTGAGAGTCATCACACAAGGTTCACATTCTAAATTCCTAACTATGGTCCTAAGCCTATCTCCAAAAGGCTGCTCACCTGTGCCACATATCTTAGCTGAAGGACAGTCTCTAAAAGAAGTCTGTGAATTGAGGGTCAGGATGGGGGGTGGAGGGCAGAGATGACTCTCTAGCTGCAGGGCAGACCAAGGTAGCTCTCTCTCCAGGTGTGCAGAGCAGAACATTGCTCTTGGTCTCTGCTTATATACTGTGCAGTAGCCTCTTGTGTCTGGTCATTTGGCTGAGTGAAGTCACTGGGTTCTAGTAATCAGGTGCAACCTTGGGTAGTGTGGAGATCCTGACTAAGTTATTTTTACATGCCTAAAAGGCATTGTTTCTATGCTCATTACAAGGGTTTCCAGTGGTGGGGATGATGGTAGGCACAAGGGCTGACATGGGGGAGGAGCACACAGGGGCCATGGTATAAGGGAGGTGGGAGCCACAACACAAGGGACGGAAAAGACACAGGGGCTACTGTGGCAGGCCCTGTGTGTGTCCAGCTGATGAGTGCACCCTAAGGCGAGGATGTGCCAGCCTGGGTGTTTTCCTTCACCTCCACTCTGCCCAGCTTTCTGACACTGTGCTCTGCTCCATTTTCTGCCTTCTAGGAGCTACGGAGATCCTAGAAGCTGACTCAGGAGGATCACAAGGTCCATGTGCATTCTTTTTTTTTTTTTTTAATGATTTGTTTATTTTATGTATGTGAGTACACTGTAGTTGTCTTCAGACACACCAGAAGAGGGCATCAAATGCCCATTACAGATGGTTGTGAGCCACCATGTGGGTGCTGGGAATTGAACTCAACACCTCTGGAAGATCAGTCAGTGCTCTTAATCACTGAGCTATCTCTCCAGCCCCCCATGTGCATTCTTATATAAGAATAAATTTAAAAATAAAATGGACTGGGTGTAGTGGCCCATGCCTGAGGCAGGAGGATCTCGGTGAGTACAAGGCCAGCCTGGTCTACAGAGCGAGTTCCAGGACAGCCAGGGCTACACAGAGAAACCCTGTCTCAAAAATCAAACAAACAAAAAAGACAAAAAAAAAAAAAAAACAAACCCTGCAATAAATAAGTAACAAGAATGAAATAAAGATGCCGGGCGGTGGCACACGCCTTAATCCCAGCACTCGGGAGGCAGAGGCAGGCGGATTTCTGAGTTCGAGGCCAGCCTGGGCTACAGAGTGAGTTCCAGGACAGCTGGAGCTCCACAGAGAAACCCTCTAGAAAGAGAGAAAGAGAGGGAGAGGAGAGAGAGGATGAAGTAAGATAATAACAAGTAAATAGAATAATCAAATACAATAAACAGCATATACAAGGCCCTAACTCTTTTAGGACTGAAAAGACAAAAGGGACTTTTAAAAAAAAGTTACTATTGTTATTTTGAGACATGAACTCACAAGAGATCCTGGCTCTGCCTCCTTAGTGTGGGGATTAGAGACCTGAGCCACCACAGCCAGCAAAAGAGACTTGACCTTTTCAGACTTGGATGGTGGCCAGAGCTGACACAATTATTGAATATTTAAGCAGCTTGAGCTGTGGTGGTGACGTCATCTCGTGTAAATTCATTGTCAATGTGTCATAATAGCCCCGGGCAGCCCTCTGGAAATGAAAATCCTATAGTCCCACTGGTCCCCTTCAACGACAGTCCTAGCTGAAATGGATAGTGATGGCTTGAGCACTGGCCTAGCATGTGCAAAACTCCTGGGGTCAAAAGCAGGACCAGGATAAAAAGAAAAAAATATGTATGTATACGGGGTTGGAGAAATGGCTCCGCAGTTACCAGCACTAGCTGTGCTTACAGAGGACGAGTACCCATGTCTTCTCCACTTACAGGAAATCCAGCGCCCTCTTCTGGCCTTTGCGGGCACACACATGGTTCCCGTGCATGCAAGCAAACATTTAACATGCTGCCTTTGTTAGTTTCCAGACAGGGTTTCTCTGTGTATCCCTGGCTGTCCTGGAACTCGCTCGGTAGACCAGGCTGGCTTCAAATTCAGAGATTCACCTGCCTCTGCCTCCCATGTACTGGGTTAAAAGGCGTGCGCCACCACTGCCTGGCCTTAAAATATATTTTTTTAAAGATTTATTTATTTAATATATATGAGTGCTCTGTATGTACACCTGCATGCTAGAAGAGGACATCAGATCCCATTATAGATGGCAGTGAACCACCATGTGGTTGCTGGAAATTAAATCTAAGTTCTCTGGAAGAGCGGTCAGTTCTTTTAACTGCTGAGCCATCTCTCCAGCCCCTGAATATACTTTTTAAAGAAGGAAGAGTTGCTGTGCCAGAGGCCTAATGGAGTTACAACCATTTATTCATGTGTGGTATGTGAGGACAGACACTTCTTGGGAATTAGAATGCATACTCACCTTATACTGTGTGGGATATAGTAATCAAACTCAAGCTGTCAGGCTTGGCCGCAATCACCTTCACCCACTGAGCCCTCTCACAGCCCTTTCTGTTTTACAACTGCTTTTCTGTGGAAACCAGGCTGGGCCCAAACTCACCGTCACCCCCCTGCCTCCGTGTCCAAAGTGGTGAGATTACACTGTGGTTTAATTTCACACCCCCACCTGTGGCTGGAGTGGACGTAGGAGTAAGGGAGGTCCAGAGAGTCCACTCTAACCCAGCCACCCTCAGCTTACTCCGGGATCCTCCATCCAGGGCCAGGGATCGGGGGCTGAGGCCTTACAGGAGCTCAGGGGTCTACCTCACTTCCTGTCCTTGAATCTGGGGTCTGGGCATGTGGCTTTGTGCCCTAGGCCTCTCTTTTCTCATTTGAGACAAGGTCTCATACAGCCTAGGCTAGCCTGGAACTTGCTATGTAACTCAGGATGACCTCGAACTCCTAAGCCTCCTACCTTCACTTCCCCAGTGCTGGGATGATGGTGTCCGACCATGCCAGGTTCAAGTAGTGCTGGGGACAGGGCCCAGGGCACATGCGTGCCAGCCAGAATGAATCCTGATTCTCCTGTTTCAGTAAGAAAATTTGGGGGAGAGGGAGGCAAGAGTGAGTTCGCCGTCCACCCTGTGGGTCCCAGGGACTGACTGAACTCGGATCAAACGTCTAGGCCGCGATCACCTTCACCTGCTGACCCGTCTCAGATGCCCCAAATAGTCAGACTTTTCACCTGGAATACTCTGAAAGTCTTCCAGCTCCCGAAGCCGCCACACCTGGAACGCAAGGGTTAAGCCGAAGCAGGAACTCCTTGATTGACAGCACGGCACAAACTGAGCAATGAGCATCTTGGCCTGCGCCCACGTGGGCTCTCGGCCTTCTGATTGGTCAGGGCGGCTCGTAAAGTCCGGGACCCACGTGCACCCTTGGCCTGGGCCCTGACACGCTTCCCTCAGTGGGTGCAGGGGGCGTGGTGTGGGTGTGGGCGTGGTGGGGCGTGGGCTGGGCTGGAGGGGCGGGGTGAGAGGTGTCAAATGGCCCGGGGTCCTGCAGGAGGGGCTTTCACCTGGCCTGAAGCTGATTGATGTCTGTGGTTTCCTCTGGGATTCCCGGAGCCTTCCCAACCTCAATGGTAGTGCATGAGGGCAGCCCACTTCCTGTAGGCGGTTTGTGCGGGTCGGGGAGAAGAGGGAGCCCGAGGGAGGGGTGAGGACCCTCACAAAACCGACTTCGGGAGTTTACCCAGGTTGAGTGATTTGGGAGTGAACCAAGTGTCGTTTCTCTTGTCTCCTTTGTTCTTTTTCAAAAAATGTTTTAAGTGTGTGCCTGAGCGTATATATGTGCACCACATGCAGGCTTAACTAGTACACCTGGCAAACTCTTACTCGGTCCGTAAAACCGTCTGCGACTAGCCACATTCCTGAGAGCTCCCTCTAGGGAGTGGAGGTGCCTGATTCTCTACTCTTGGTATCTGAAGAGATACTAATGAGGCCCCTGGTGCTTAGCTGGGGGGCGGGGAAGGTGTCTGAAACCATAGCCCCTGTAGTAAAGCCAGGGCTTAGGGAACGCACAGGTCGTGGGGATGGGGAAGGGACTTGCTCCCCAGCTGGGTCCAGACGATGGAGAGGCTACAGGGATGGGGGGAGGAGTCGACTTTTCTGCCTTCCAAAAACCTATACATGCTCCTTGTAGGACTTAATCTGATCTGTGACCTCAAGCATCTTCTAGATGACTTCCCACAGACAGAGCAACGGCAACTCGGGTGAAATTTTGGTGAGAGAAACGGTGTCAAGGGGCACATTTAGCTTCCTCTCTTACTACTGGGTTTGGTGTTTTGGAGACTGAGTCTCACTGTCCCCACCTGGCCTGAACTCGGGCAGTCCTGCCTGCCTAGCTAGGATGAAAAGCCTGCACCCCAGCCAGAGCCCCTCACTGACAGTGCAGGTGAAAACCACCACAGACTAGACCACTAGACCCGGTCCACACTTTCCCAATGTCAATCAAGTGGTGATTAACACTAGGAGTTCACCTGGTCCCTAGTGCATTTTGTGGTCAGGGCTTGAGCCCCTGCTAACAAGCTGATCTTAAGCTCCATGTGTTAACACTATATTGGGGTTAAAGTTCAGTACCCAGCTTTAACCCCCATATTTGGGAGGCTGAGGCAGGTGGATCTCTTAGTTCAAGGCCAGCCAGCTCTATGTAGTTCCAGAACAATCGGATACATGAACCCTTTCTTGGGGGGTGGGTAATACATTCTCTTCCCGTCCCCTCTTTTCCCTACTTATTCCTTTAAAAGTCAAGGCACTATCAGAAGTCTGTGGACTAAACTGATTGTAGGACAGGGGTTCTCAACCTGCGGGTCTCCACCCCTTGGCGGATGCATAGCAGGTGTCCTAAACGTCAGCTGTTTACAGTTCATAACCCTAGTGATGTTAGTTGTAATGCAGGGACAAAAGTAATGGTTTTGTTGGGGTCACCACAACATGAACTGTACTAAAGGGTCACAGCATTAGGAAGGTTGGGAACTACTGTCCCAGGGTCTAGAAGGTTCTACCATGCTCCATATCTAAAGAGATCCAGGGCTTGAGGCTAGACATGACTCTACACCTGGGTGGCTACAGGGAGATGCAGACTTTATGGTTTTGACCTTTGACCTTTCCAGCCTTCCAACTTCTCCAGTCAGTATTTGTCCATCAAGGACCAGCTGCATGAGCTCAACAGGTGAGGGTTTCTCTCAGGGCCCCAAACCAGGGGATGGGTCCTTGTCCCCAAAGAATCAGCCTTCCTCCTTAACAGCGAGAGTGCAGCCTAGTTTCCAGTGAAGTGTTGTTCGGTTTGGGTTTAAGCCCAGGTGCTGTTTTTTGTAGTGGTGCAGGCTAAGACAGGAAGTTCTCAGCCACCAAACCTGTCTTCAAATGATTGCTCAGGGGCAAAAAACGCTTGCCTGCCTAGCATGTGCAAAGGCCAGAGTCAGTCTTAAGAGTTTGGATGGCAGCCGGGCAGTGGTGGCGCACACCTTTAATCCCAGCACTTGGGAGGCAAGTGGATTTCTGAGTTTGAGGCCAGCCTGGTCTACACAGTGAGTTCCAGGACAGCCAGGGCTACACAGAGAAACCCTGTCTGGAAAAACCAAAAAAATAAAAGTTTGGATGGATGGCATCTTCCCCTCCATTTATAGATTAGGTGGCTCATTCTCTTGGGGTTTGACCCTAGGGTAGATGGAGGGGCTTTTTCTAGAAGGATGTTCAATTTCTTTCCCCCACTCAGCATCTTCTCTGAAATGATGGTCCAACTAGACAGTATCTTCAGCCGGGTGAGTCCACCCTGGTGGCAGTCAAGCAGGGTACCTAGGGAGGGAATGTTGGGGGGGTGTCTTCAAGTTCAGGCCCTGGGCCAGAGGAACAGCCTGTGCAAAAGTCCTGGGACAGGTGGGAGCCTAACTGAATGGGGGTGGGACAGCAAGCAAAGGCTGTACATGTCAGCTAGGAAGAGGGAGCCAGACTGGGTCCTGAGGGCTGCAAGAAAATTAAGCTTTGTTTTTCATTAAAAACAATAGAGTAAGAAGTATTTAAAAGTTAAGATGAACAGAGCAAAGTGGCACACACCTGTCATCCTGGTACTGAGGAGGTGGAGGTGGGAGGATCATCCTTGGCTCTAGTGAGTTAAAGGCCAGGCCAGGCTACATGGGACTCTTGTCTTCAAAACAAAATAGTATCAAAGAGGTGAAGAACACCTTTGCTCAGGGTCACTCCTTGCTGAGGCCGACCTCTCACCTGCTGTGTGATTTCGGGCGTCCACTCTAAACTAGTCCTTCCTAGAACATCATCACACACAGGTGAAGTGGGGACTGGAGCTAGGTACACTTTCCCTGACAGGACAGAGGCAGGAAGGGAATGGGAGCCTATCAGCCTCTGGCAGGACATGGTCTTTGATTCCAGGGACATGGGAGTTGCAGAGAAATGGGGACAAAGTCAGGGAGGGAGTTGATTTAAGGTCTTCACATCTTGCTGTGGAGCATCCTTCCTGCCTGGCTCCCAGGTGCCCTGAAGGTTCCTGGGTAGGAGAGACACACAGGAAGGGGCCACCAGTCCTGTGTATGACTGGAGAACAGGCCTGTGGAGGGGCACTCTGCTCTCTCCGCACCCCACCCCTGCCCAAGCCAAGGCACGTTTGTCCCCATTCGCCTCCCCACACCCCTCCACCATCACCACCTGGCCCCTTTCTCAAGGGCACTGGCAGGAAGGAGGCGCTGCCCAAGGCCAGATGTCACTGGCAGGGAGCCAGAGACAAGACTGCAGCTTAGCGGGGCCAAGGGGGTAGTGGGCGGCAGGGAGACAGGAAGCCACCAGAACATAGTTGTTAATTCATCTGCCACCATCCGCCAGTGAAGACTGGGGACTGAAGGAGGCGGTAGGCACATCCAAGGGGCTCAGGGTGGGAGCCAAAAGCTCCAGGCAGGGGCTAGAGTGTGGGCTACAGCTCTGGGTGGACAAGAAGGTGTACCGAGTAGGTCAGCAGGGGCAGAAGGGACGCTTTTATCTAGGAGAGGAACAACCCTCTGCAAAGCCCACAGGCAGGAATAGGGCCTGGAATGGGAGGAGCATGAGGAGCAGGGAGTGGGAAGGAAGGAGGCGGAGGCAGGATTAGGGCTTGGTGGCTGCCGGGAGTTCTCGATGTAGACCCTGTGGGCAGTGGGAGCCCTAGAAAGCTGTGGTCGACCAAGGAGGGACTGATGAGATCTCAAGTGCGGCAGCAGCAGCAAGAGGGAAGGGGGAGGGAATGATTGACCAGTGTGTGGGGGCGGCCACTGCCTGAAGTGTGTAAGTGTAGGGGTGTCCGTAGTCTGTGATATCCTGGGCAGTTTCCTGCAGCTCCAGGATTCCTAAATTCCCCGGCTTTTAATCCCCTCCCCCAAGCCCCATTTTCCAGTCCCTGCTGTGCCAGCGCCCCCTCCCACCCCCTCAATCCCACCCACCATCCCCACCCTCACCACCACCCCCAAATCCTCCTCCCAGCAACTACCCTCCTCCTTTCACACTGAGCTCCAAGCACACAAGAGTGCCAGTAAGTTGCACATTAATGAGTCGGGTAAATTGGGAGTGCTCCCCTGGGCTTTGTGCAGCCCCAGGCTGGCGCTGCCCTGGAATCTATCACGCCCTCCCTAGGAAGCAGATCTTTCGACCTTTCACTCCGTCCATATCAGGTGCTCCCCCCTCCATCCTGGGTGCTCTCCAAAAGCTCCCAGGGGCGGAGCGGGGCTAATGAGAAAACAGCCCCTGGCTGCTGCTGCTGCTGCTGTTTGAGTCTCTGAGCCTCAGTTTCCCAATGTGTAAAATAACACTAAATCCTTTGTGGGCCTTGCTGGGAGTGAGGGGCAGGCAGGGCCTTATGCATCAAGGGCTACTGTTTTTCTTTTTTCTTTCCTTTTTTCTTTTTGAAGTTTTTTTGAGACAGGATCACAAGTGCAGTATGTAGCCAAGAATGACCCTGAACTCCTGATCCTCCTGCCTCAGCCTTTGAAGGGAAGGGTGAATGGGTGTACACCATCATGCTTGGATGTGTAGGGTGTGGTTTATCCCTGAGTGAAGAGCTTGCCAAGTGCTAAGCTTGGCCACAGGCTCCCCTTCCCCACGTTCATGCCTTCAGCAAGGCTCAATCCTAATTTGTTCTAGGTGGAAAACTTCTTCCAGGTGATACAGATGCCCATCAGGACCCCAGGCATCCTGGAGATGAACAAGACCACCCAGAACTCAGCTAAGAAAGAAGACAAGCAGGTCCCAGAGTCTGCAGCCCCCCAGAACTCCAAGTTCAAAGCCACCCCAGGGCCTCAGCTGTCTACCAGACGTCGGTTCCTCTCGGAGGTTGATGAGCCCCAGACTCCACAGCCTGTCTGGTACAAGGAGCCCCAGTTCTGGCAAGGTTTCCTGACCCAGGAACTCTGGAAACTTTTCGTGGACAACTGCCAAAAGAACCCACAGGAACGCGGGGGTGAGGGTTTCTCACAGGTGAGGGGAGCTCCCAGGCACAAGCCTTTCTCTCCCTCTCTCCTCCCCCCCTTACCTGTTGCCATGGCAACAGAAGCTGCTGGATTTGGTGAGTACCCTTGACTGGAACCCCCAAGAAGTCACCCCATAGTGTCCTCAGTACCCTCCTTCCTCACCCCTGCACTCTGACCTCTCGAGAGGACCCCTGCTGCAGCCAGGAACCCCCAGGCATCTGCAAGGTCACCCCTGGGTGATGTGTCCCCCATCTGACCCAATTCTGTCTCCCAGGAAAGCAATGACTCAGGCCTGTGTGACTCTAAACCGGAACCTCAGCCCAGGCACAGAAACAGCCTGAGTGACTCTGGTAGGAGGGGGGGGGGCCTCCAAGGGGCATGGTCATAGTTCCTGGGTCGCCCCCGAATCCTGACTCCACACAGCTGACCCCATCCTGATCCTCTCCCTCAGCCCTACTAGGTAATTACCAAGAAGACATCAGTCAGCCCCAATTTGAGACCCAGGTGAGTGGGAGACCTGGATGAAGACATGGAGGGGAGGGAGGTCACAAGCCAACAGGGTCAGCTTCTTTCTTTGTACTTCAGGAATCTTCTGGAAGAGGTGATAAATTTCTGAAGCCCTTGTGAGTATCTGTTCTATTGGCCTCTGCAGGGAGAAAGCAGGGTTACCTCACCCTTGTCTCCCTCCCCTCCTCCCTGTCCCTCAGTCCCTCTTCTGTGTCCTTAACTGGTGGTAGAAGATTGAGGGACTGGTGAGAGGGCTCAGCAGGTAAAGATGCTTGCTACCAAGCCTAGGCCTGAGTTTGATCCCTGGGACCTACACAGTTGAAAGTGACAACTGACTCCTCCCCACCTCCACCCTCACCCCTCAGTTAATGAGTAAATGTAAGAACTTTTAAAGGGCTGAAGAAGGAATGTCTCACTTAAATCTCAACCTGGATTCTCAGAGTCTTGTAGTTGAGAGGGATGACCTGGAGAAGGGGCTGGACCTAAGTAGGGCTGGAAGGGTGCACAGGAGCCTAGTCTGACTGGACAGAGCACTGGAGCATGTATGGCTATGACCAGATTTGAAGAATGTGACTGGAGCCTGGCCCCTAGCACTCAGGAGGCAGGAGGAGAGCTGACGGCCAACCTAGACTAAGACCCCATCTTGAAACTTTCACTCTGTGTCCCATGACTCCAGGACCTGGGACTGGGAAGTCTTAGAGAGCAGCTGGAAGAGGCCTGGCACATCACTCTGGCGGTCAGAGAGGTTCGCTATCCCCCAAGCACTGCAGAAGGTGCGTGTGCTGAAACACCAGGAGCTACTGTTGGCGACAGCCGTAAGCTCCTTCACACGGCATGTCTTCACCTGCAGCCACAGTGGCATCAAGGTGTGGAACCTCATGAGCCAGGTGGCTGAGGACAGACACCCTGAAAGCCACTTGCAGTGCAGCATCCAGGTGACAGGGCAGGGACGGTGCCGGTTGGGGGATGGGAGGTACTGGTAGAGCCACTGGTGATCCTCACTCATGGGAATGGTCCTCTGCAGGCCAACAGGGCATACCTGCGCACCTGCCTGCTGTCCTACAATAGCCGGACCCTGTTCGCGGGTGGACACAACTTACCCGGCGTGATCTTGTGGGACCTGGCAGCCCCAGCCCTGTATGAGAAGTGCCAGCTGCCCTGCGAGGGCTTGTCCTGCCAGGTGCTGGCCAACACAAAGGAAAACATGGCCTTTGCTGGCTTCACAGATGGCACAGTCAGGATATGGGACCTACGGACTCAGGGAATCGTCAGGTGCAGATACAGGGACAGGAGCACAGTGAGCTGAGGACTGCAAGTCCTGAGGTCTTTCTTGCCCAAAGCCCTCTCCCCTAGAGTGGAGCTATGCCCCAACCCCCTCACTAGGGGATTCTGGGTGGGACTCCACCCCTAACCACGACCCCAGCCCATCATTGGAGGATTCTAGGCAGGGGACCTATCCCTAACCTTGCCCCCTACCCCCAGCCTACTTTTCACCTTTAGGTTAGGGTGTCTCATGTAGCCCAGGTTGTCCTCAAGCACAGAGGATAACCTTAAACTCTCCTTATCTCCTTGCCTTCACCTCCCAAGTGCTGTGTGTGAGCCTGGCTTATTCGTTGTAATTCTGTGGGACAAGGGAGAGCAGAGGCTCAGGACAACCTGCCCTGCAGGAGCCTGTTCTTCCACTGAATGTGTTCCCGGACGGAACTCAGGTCTCCTTTACCCATTGTGCCACCTGGGAGCCATCTGGTCAACACTGTTACTTTTATTTTTATCTGACATAGGGTCTCGATATGTAAACCAGGCTAACTTGGAACTCATAGATCCACCTGCCTCTGCCTGCAGAGTGCTGGGATGGCAGGCTTGTGCTGCCTTCCAAGCCCTGCTTGGCTTTTATCTTAAGGTCGTATCGGGTAAAATTTGCAGGGATGATGCTGAACTTGCTCTGTAGCCTAGGATGGCTCTAACTTGCAGTCATCTCCTCAGGCTCCTAAGTAGCTGGGATGACGATTTTGAGTTACCACAGACAACTTTGGGTCTTCCCCTTCACCCCTATTTTTTTTTCTTTTTTTCCTTTTTTTTTTTAATTTTCTTTCTTTTTGGTTTTTCGAGACAGGGTTTCTCTGTGTAGCCCTGGCTGTCCTGGAACTCACTCTGTAGACCAGGCTGGCCTCGAACTCAGAAATCCGCCTGCCTCTGCCTCCCAAGTGCTGAGATTAAAGGCGTGTGCCACCACTGCCCGGCCCTCACCCCTATTTTTGAGGCAGGGTCTCTCTACCCCAGCCTGGCCTGGAACTCATGGCAATCCTCCTGCCTCAGCTTCCTCAGTGCTGGATTTATAGGTACTGGTTTGGAACATTATCCTTTAGAGGCAGGGACTTTAGATAACTGTCCCCTTGCCAAAGGTGGAAGAGTACCTGCAGGTTGGGTTGATTCCAGGGCTTTGGGGGAATCCTAGACACAGACTGCTGAGCCTAGGCTTATCCCTTTGCTGTCTTTCTGACCAGGGACCTCAAAGGCCCTGCCGGTGCGGCCAAGAGCCTTGTGGTCAAAGATGACAATGTCTGGATGGGGGGTCTGGACACATGTCTTCGATGCTGGGACCTGCGGATGGCCAAGGTGTCACTGGAGTATCCATTCCAGTCCCAGGTGCACAGAAAGGGTTGTGGCTGGACAGGCGTGGGCCTTTGGCTTAGATGACAAGGTACACTCAGTGTAGGGAGAGGGAACAGTTCAGGTCAGTTCAAGTGGTTTTTGAGAAGTCACAGGGGTCTTTAAAATACCTTTTATCATACTGGACAATAGTGGGGAGTAATGTCATCCCACTACTCAAGCTGAGGCAGGAGGATGAAAAAGTGAGTCCATCCTGGGCTACATAGTAGAGAAGGATTTGGGTCTAGAGGGTGGAATGCTTTCCCAAGGTTTGGGTTCCACTGACACTTCTGTCACTCAATAGCAGGGAGCTGGGGGAAGGAGGGTCAGAAATTCAAGGTCATCCTCAGCTACACAGGGGCCTGAATAAAAGCTGGACTCAAAGACTGTCATTGCAAATATTTTATGCTGGAGTTCAAGACCAGCCTGGGCTATGTGATAAGTCACTACAGCCTAGCCTAAGCTATGGAGCAAGACTACGTCTCAATAAAACCAAAAAAAGGGAAACAGACTTGTCACTGCCATATTTAACCCTGTAAAGTTCATGCACCTCAAGGAAGGGGAGCATGAGGACTGTGTAAAGGAAATGGTTGGCTCAGACCAGGTCAGCGAGTCATGGGGTTGGGAAGACACCCTGCAGCCTACCTGCCCAGCTGGGGTCTGATTGCTGCCTCTGCCTGGTTCATCCAGATCATGAGCCTGTCTCACAGTCCGACCGAAGACTGGCTGCTGCTGGGCTTGGCTGATGGCCAGCACTGTCTGTTCAACAGCAGCAAGAAGAGCCAGGTGCTCACTGTGGGCACCAAGGACAAAACCATCTTAGACCTCAAGTTCTCCCCAAACGGTGAGGAGTCCACTGAGCCTGGACAAGGTGGCTCAGACCTTTAATCACAGCACTGGGGAGGCAGAGACAGACAGATCTGAGTTTGGGGCCAGCCTAGTGTACAGAGTAAGTTCCAGGACAGGCAGGGCTCCACAGAGAAGAAACCCTGTCTGGGGAAAAAACAAAAAGTCCATTGAGGATGAGCATGCACTGTGGTCACTGGCCTTTCGGAGGGTTCCACTCTGTTTAATCAATGCCCACTTAGAGCGTTGGCACTTTTTATTTGGCATAATCAGGAGTTCAGAGTCATCTCTGGCTACTTGGGGAACATGAGGCTATCCTGAGCTATGTAAGACTTAAGACAGCAAAAGACATAACAGACTTTTTGCTGTACTGCCTTGTTCTTTGAGACAGGGTCTCATGTAGCCCAGGCTCATCCTCATCTCAAACTCTCAATCCTCCTCCCTCAGCCTCATGGGTGCTGGATGGGAGGAATGGGTGGGGTCTGCTGTAACCTCACTGTCTTCTCCTCCTCCTCCCAGGCCAGTGGTGGGTGAGTGTAGGCATGGACAACCTTGTCACTGTCCACAGCATGCCCACAGGAAGAAAACTCTTCCAGGTACTTATGTGCATGGGGCACCTGGGGGCCGTCAGCAGCATCCCACAGGGGCCAATTCTGAAGCTCTGGGTGGGAAAGAACTGAGCTCACTCAGCTGCTGTCTCACAGGTCCCTGAGGCTGCCACTGTCAGATGCTTCGACATGACTGAGAACGGCAGGCTCATTGTCACAGGATCCGGGGACTGTGCCTCGGTGTACCACATCAAGTACTGACAACTTCAGTCCCCCCTCCCCTAACTGCACAGTGGTGGATGTTGATGGGTGTGAGGGTCTGCAATGCTTCTGGAGAGTTCACTGGGTGTGCAGACCCCGAGTCAAATGTAATAAAGCAATTGAAAAGGCAAAGATTGTCCTTTATCCAGGTTTTGGAAGGACTTTGTAGCTCTGAGCCCTCTAACTTCTTAGTGTTCACCTTTAGTCCCAGCACTCGGGAGGCAGAGGCAGGTAGATTTCTGAGTTCCAGGCCAGCCTGGGCTACACAGAGAAACCAGCCCCCACCCTGTTTGTTTTTGTTTTTAAAAGAGCTAGCAAGATGGCTCAGTTGGCAAAGCACTTGCCGGGCAGGCACAAGGAATGAGTTTGAATCCCTGATCCAGCTCTATAGGTAGAGACAGGAGGATCCCTGGGGCTTGTTGACCCGTCTGCCAGTGTACATTGGTTAGGTCCAGACTCTGAAAATCAGGGTAAAGAGAAATGAAGGCTGACACCCAGATGGGTCTCTCACCTCTATACGCTTGACACAAACACAAAGCAAGTTGATAAATATGTTATATTTCCCCAGTGCCCGCAGCCCCACCCAGCCGGGCAGGAGCAAGCCTGGTATAAGCAGAGGGACCCATGTCCTGAGTGGTCAGCCATCCAGGGCAGGTGACCTGAGAAGGCAGCAGATGACTCAGTATACCACCTCATACACAGTGGCCTTCTTGTCCCCTGAGCCTGTCACGATGTACTTATTATTCCTGGAGATGTCGCAGCTCAGTACGGAAGAAGACTCTTTGGACTGGGACAAAGAAAGCAGAGGTGAGGGACAGCCACATGGTCACCACCAGGAAGTTCACAGACCAGAAGCATGGGGCTTAGAGGACAAAGGCTGATGGTCTCGTGGCTGTGGCCAGGGCCTGCTAGCTGGGGATAGCTACCCTGACTCATCACAGCTCAGACTTCAGATGGCATTATAGAAAAGCACCTTCCTCTTCCTCCTCCCCTCCCCCCTCCCCCCAGAGTCTCACTCAAACCAACCATGCTCCTGCGCCACCAAGTCCTGTAGGGACAGTAGTATTCCTGCCAAGTGAGGGGTTGATATGAAGGCTCTAACTCAAAAGATAACAGAACAGCTCCAAATTGGAGCCTCCGGGGATCTTTGGCAGTTGGGAAGGATGGAAATGTGGCAGACTGCTACAGCATGTCCACAGAAGGTTCAAGAGACTTATAAGAAATTGCCACCTAAGCTGAGGGGAGCACGGCCCAGGACAAGTGAAGCCCCGGCTCCATCCCATGCCCAGGCCCTTTTTCAGATTTCACCTTACACTAAAATGAATACAACCCAGAGGGAAGTGTAGCTGTGCCCTGCAGTGGGAGGTACTATAGTTGAAAGGAAAAAAAAAGTCACCCCCACCCCCAGCACGTACAGTGTAGGCCATTCACTCCCTAAGGACCACTCAGCCATGAACAGGAGCATGTCTGTGGCACTTGCTCTAACACGGAGGGACCCTGGCAATATCGTGCTCAGTAAGGAACCCAAAGTGTGGGACTCTGGAACAGGAAATGTCTAGACAGGAAAATGCAAAGATGGCCTCCATTGGGGGTTGGGGGGAGTACCTGGAAAATGCTGGCCCCATAGGGTGTCCTCCAGGCATTGAGCAGGTTGTCCTTGCCTGTGCTCACAAACCAGCGTCCTGGGAAGAGGAAGGGAGTGGAGGGGAGGGGGCAGAGAGGAGGATGGTAGTGACCCCCAGGCTAGAAGCTCAGCACCTCAGTGTCCAAAAACTTAGAAATTCACTCCAACCCGAAGCTGCCTACTATGCAGTATCAAACAGCTAAGTGCTGCCAGTCAACACAGAGTTGTCGTCTTCTTGGTTTGGGGTTTTTTTTTCCCCTGGAGACAGTTTCTCTATGTAGACCTGGCTGTCCTGGAACTCACTCTGTAGACCAGGCTAGCTTTGAATTCACAGAGATCCACCTGCCTCTACCTCCCAAGTGCTGGAATTAAAGGCATGCAAGTCACCTAGACTTTGGTGTGTCTGGGTGGACAGGCCTGGATAATTCGTTGTCTAGTTTAAGCCTTTAGGTGCACCTCCCTCCCTCCCTTCCTCCCTCCCTCCCTCCCTCTGCTGTGCCAAGGGGTCTCCCAGGCCTGTACCACAGGAAGCGAACTTGAGTGACAGCACACAGCTCTCATGGAGGCGGAGCTGGTACTTCTCAGGCTTTCGAATGTGCAGGACCTCCACGTGGCTGCTCTCCATCCCCACAGCCAGCCAGTCCTGATTGGGACAGTGGCCCAATGAGAAAATCTAGGGCAAGAGAGACAGCGCTGAGACCCTGGGGCCACCCATGATGCTGGAGGGAGACCCCAGGGCGCCCCAAATGGGGACAAGAAGGTGACCAGTGACAGGTGTCACTCCTTAGCACTCATCAGAGGAACACAGAACCTTGGGATTCTGGGCAGAGGGAGCTAGCTGTACAGGTAACTCAAGGTCCAGGGCTGAGCCTAGGCTCTGTGTCCTGCTTCTGACTTACGGGGAGTCAGGATTAGGGTAGAAGCTGCAGAGTCACTCTTAGTTTGGCGGTATTATTTTTTATTTTACTTTTATTTATGTATGGGGGTGTGTGTGAGGCAGTCTCACTATGCAGCTCTGAGTACCCTGGAACTTAGGACCCACCTTCTCTGCCTCCAAGTACTGGGATCAAAGACATGTCCCGGGCTGAAGAAGTGGCCCAGCAGTTAAGAGCACCGACTGCTCTTCCAGAGGTCCTGAGTCCAATACCCAGCAACCACATGGTGGCTCACAACCATCTGTAATGGGATCTAGTGCCCTCTTCTGCTGTGTCTGAAGACAGCTACAGTGTACTCATATGCATAAAAGAAGTAAATCTTTTTTAAAAAAAAGACACGTTATCACATCCAGCTTCTCAGCTTGTTTGAGGCAGAGTCTCTGAGCTTGGAGCTCACTTATTTGACTCATCTGGCCCTCCAGCACTCTGCATGCCCAGGGTTCTAGGCAGGTTTTTTTAATGTCTATGTCTGGCTTTTAATGTGGATTCTAGGGATTTGAACTCATGCCATCAAGGCAAATACTTTACTGCCCAGCAAGTCAGACGTGTTCTATCTGGTTTCAGGCCTGGGCACCTCCGGGGAGGCTGAGGATTGTGGGCGCACCTGGGAACCGAAGTCATGCTGCTGAAGCTGGCGGCCCTCGCGCAGATCCCAGCAGCGCACAGTGTTGTCCAGGCCTCCAGTCCACAGACGGGTCCCATAGTCTGATATGTCGATGCAGCTGGCCCCGTCCGTGTGGCCCTGGAACTGTCTGCGGGGAAAGAGCAGGCGTCCACGTCTACAGTCACCTGTGCACTCACCACCCCCGGGGCTGCCTCACACACCTGACCATGGCCTGGTTCTGCAGGTCCCAGACCACGATGTTACCGTCGCTGCAGCAGGAGAAGCAGACCTTGGCGTCCGGGCTGACGGCCAGCGCGTAGCATGCCGGGGCGGACGAGGTCAGCTCTGCTTTGATGCGTGGTGTGGGTGCTGCCAGGTCCCAAATGGACAGGGTACTGGCCTCACCACCTACGATCAGACTTTGCCCGTCTGGTAGGAGCTTACAGGAACGGATGTAGTTGTCCCGGTTCTGTCACAGAGAGAAGAAGCAGGGCCAGGCAGGACTGATACTACCCCAGGTCTCCACAGACCCACGTGTCACTGTAGGCACTGCCCAGACACTAAAGACCTGGCTTAGCCCCTTCAAACCCCACCCAGCCTTATAAAGCCCGCCCTAATCCTAAAGACCCTGCCCAACCCCGAAACCCCACCCCCAGCTGCACAGGCCCCACCCTCACCAGGCAATCCAGCTGTGCCACAGGTGTCTTGCTGCCGGGCTGGCCCACGTCCCACACCTTCACGCAGCCTTTGCCGCCTGTGTACACGTGCTGTGTGGAGCTGCTGATGGTGACAGCACACACCACCTCACCATGGGCCAGCGTATGCAGCTGCCTCGCGTGGCGAGGAATGCCTGTGCCTACCAGCGCATCCGATGGGAAGGGCACGGGCTGCATCTGACCATCCGCAGACACGTGGAAGGAGTAAGCCCTGTGGAGGCCGCAGAAACGGATGGGTAGGTAGCTTACCCCACCCCACTCCAGCGCAGGTCTCCGGGCTGCCAATGGCAGGCACTCAAGGTGTTAACACTGGGGTGTTCCCAGGAAGAAGGGACTCAAGCCTCCCATACACCCTGGAGATGGCACAGCCCATGTGCTACTCACGGCTTAGCCCCAGGGATGCCAGGCAAGGAGATGGATGAGCCTCGGAGATGGGGGTGGGACTCAAATGCCATCTGCCAGAGACCAGAGAGTCCCAGGGCAGGGGCGCCCAGCACCCCCTCACCCAGGTCCCAGCCCACACCCCTCTGTTCCTCGGCCCCTCCCCAAGCAAGCAGAAATGCTTAGGAGATTGCTATTGGACTTTTTAAATAACCTCCTGGGCCAAGCTTTTTAACCCAGCCTTATTCCTTTTGTTTTCTAACTCATGTGGTTTAGGCTGGCCTAGAACTCCTGATTGTCCTGCATTTGCCTCCTGAGCGCTGGGGTGACAGGCTGGCATCACATTCCTAGTTCATATGGTGCTGGGAATGCACTTAGGGCTTTGTGCACGCCAGGCAAGCACCCTACCACTGAGTTCAGCCTCAGCCCCTCTCTTTACTTAGTCTGGTCTCTTTGGGTAAGTTGGTTTCTCCCTCCGCCCTCCCGAGGCCTCTGGACTCTGCTGACCATCCTGGTGCTCCATACCCCAAGGACTCACCAGAGGTGAGCGTCCATACACGACAGAGCTGCTGACCTGGGGGGACAGGTGGAGGCTGACATAGGAGCCAGGCATGGAGAGGTCCCCGTTGAGGGTGCTGTGGGAGCCCAGGCTGAAGGGTGAGGTGAAAGGGCTGGACAGGGTCAGGGGACTCCTCAAGGCTGAGTGAAAAGGGCCGGGACACACACTCAGATACACAAATCACACTTTCCCTGTCCGTCAAAAACCCAGACCCAGTGAGAGGAAAAGCCAAGGCTCAGAGAGGTTGGGAGACTAGCCTGAGGTCACACAGCTAGTGAAGGTACACATTTGTCTCACAGTCATTAAACTGGGAAAGTCACACTGATGTTCTGGACCTCAGTGACTTCGCCTAAGCAGCAGCAACAAAGACACTGAGGCCCATAGCTGGGCAACACCTGGTTGGGGTTATAAGAAGCCCCAGGTAGTAAATCAGGGCGTGCCATCAGTCATCAGTCAGCTTCTCTCACTCTTTATCTTTCTTTCCTTTGACATAGCCTTGGTGGGGACAGACTGACAAGGTTCCTAACCCTGGGACAAGGCCAGCAGATGTAGACTCCAAGACTGTCAAAGACTGCCAAGGCCAAAAGGCTTGCTTGTATAATAATAGACAGATATTACATTCCTCCTTGAAGGAATGTGTTCCCTGTTAACAGGAGTGACTCCATGATAATCAGACAGCTCTGAGTTCAGGAGGTGAAGGTGTGGCCAATGTCTTAGCAAAGTGGTAAACGCTGGGGCCTTCAGGACAGCCCTTAATGCTATGGAAAAAATCTCTAAAAACATGTTTGAATATATATAATTTCTCACTGGGCAGTGGTGGCACATGCCTTTAATCCCAGCACTTGGGAGGCAGAGGTGGGTGGATTTCTGAGTTCGAGGCCAGCCTGGTCTACAGAGTGAGTTCCAGGACAGCCAGGGCTACACAGAGAAACCCTGTCTCGAAAAAAAAGGAAGAAGAAAGAGGAGGAGGAGGAGGAGGAGGAGGAGGAGGAGGAAGAGGAGGAGGAGGAGGAGGAGGAGGAGAAGGAGAAGAAGGAGAAAAAGAAAATATATAATTTCTCAACTATGCAAAAATATAAGGAGCTTCACGAATCTAAAGGAACAGAGGTAGCTACACTATAAACCAGCTTGTCAGAAAGATACAAAGACTGGCAGATTCCTGAGTTCAAGATCAGCCTGGAACACAGACTCCAGGCCCAGATGTGGTAGAAATGGTAATTTGGGAGGGGGGGGTAGCTTAGCATCTATTCGTAACAGAGGCAGGTAGATCTCTGAATCCTTTGCCATGTTAAAAGAACATGTGTTTGCTGTCTCCTAAGGACTAAGGGGCTGGGCCACAGGATTCGTAGGAATCAAAAGGAAGTAGATGGCTGGATTGATAAAAATAAAAGATTGGCTATGATCTGCAGGAGATTAGCTATCCAGAGAGAACTGCTTGGAGAACTGTCTCCAGCAGAACACAGGCCACCGGCTTGGACCCACAGTTTGACTTTAACGTTTGTTTTTAATGCTACCAGATTCTCCTTTTCTCAGCACCCCTGTCTAAGCCAAGGCTGGCCCTTAGCACGCTTCTTTTTTTTTAGACATGGTCTCACTATGTAGCCCTGGTGGCCTCTAACTCACCTGGGATTAAAGGTGTGTGCCACCACAGCAAACTCTCTCATCCCTTCTGTTTGGGGGAGTCCCCCGGGACAGAGGTACGCCTCCAGGAAGGTGGGGACTCACCGATGCTGTCTGTGGGTGGTGCCGGCTGAGCAGCCAGCTGGCACAGGGGACTGGCTGAGCTGGGCCCTGGGGTGGAAGAGTCCTGGGGTGGAGAGGGACCACATGACCTGGAGGCAGGAGTGCCTGTGGGAAGATCATTCTATGGAGAAAGAAAGACCACACACAAGTCACTGTAGTGGGCTGAAGCCATTAGAGGAGACCAAGGGCACATGCACACTTGGTAGGCACACAAAGGAAAGCTGCGTGAGCCTGGGTCAGTGGTGTAAATACATCCTCAGGATTGTGAGTGTGTGTTCATTGGGTCCACAGTAAAGGGTTCCTGCATAGAGGTGGGGGGCCCTGAAGAAAGTGATTGTTACACCCAAAGAAGCAGCAGCAAAATTAGAGGCTAATGGGCTGGCAAGATAGCTCAGCAAGTAAAGGTGATTTTGGCCAAGAGCCATTCTGTATTCAATCCCCAAAACTCACGTGGTAGAAGGAGAGAACAGACTCCCCAGAGTTGACTCTGACCTCCACATGCACACTACCGCACTTGTGTAGACATACACACACAAAGTTTTAAAAAATTATTTGGTTTTTTGAGACAGTGTCTTTCTGTGTAGCTCTGGCTGTCCTGGAACTCACTCTGTAGACCAGGCTGGCCTCGAACTCAGAGACCCACCTGCGTGCTGTGATTAAAGACATGTGCCATCACCACCTGGCTTTAAAAAAAAAAAAAAATGTTTTAATTTAGACATGGCCATATGTGGTGGCGCAACCTGTAATCCTAGTACTCCAGAGCAGAGGTGGGTGGATCTCTGTGAGTTCTGGGCCAACCTGGTCTATATAGCAAGACCCTGTCTCAAAAAAACAATTAACAAAAATCTCCCAGCTCCCAAAGCAATGGGACTATTGGCCCAAGAGGGGTCCTCAGCCCTAGGTGAAACATTTCACCCACCTCTGTACCTCCCTGAGGGGAGACTTGATCAAGAAGGCTGCCAGCCAAACCTCTGTCTTTTGGGGGCATCTTTTGTGAGACATCTCAGATAGCCAAGGCTAGCCCTGAGCTGACTTTGGATTCCTATTCTTCCGCCTCCAACTCCTCAGTGTTGGGCTGACCTGTGCCACCACAGGAAGCTGCCTTGCCTTCTGGCCTATGTTTGTCTCCCACAAAAGCTGACAGGTGACCCTGGTGGGCTGAGGGAAGCCCCTGATAGCTTCCCCAGCTGTGCACCCCCAAGGTCTCTCTGAATGGGGAGGAGATTAGATAAACTGGGGGCCCACTATGGCTGGCAGCTGGAAGACAGGGGTTCTGGGCAAGATGCAGAGAGGGACCAAGTCTCAGACCAGCCAGGAGCCAGTGCTGCAGTTGGGGGGGTCACCTTTGCAGAAAGTGAGTAACCTGACTCAGTCCTATTTCTTTGCCCAGCTTGGTCAACAAGCTGCTTTTAAAATGTTTCCTGAGGCTCAGCAGAGTCTTGTGGGGAAAAAAAAAGTCCTTTGTGGTAAGGGAGCTTACCACAAAGGTAGAGACAGTAGGGTTAGGATTCAGTGCCGTCTTAGACTACAGGAAGAGTTGGAGGCCAAGAAATAGTGTCTCCCAAACAAAACAAAACTAAACAAAAACCAACAAGCAAAACCAAACAAAACAAAAGCAAACAAACAAAACAAATAAGAAAATGCAGACTGCCCTGTCCTGGCTGAGTTGCTCACTGGACTATACCTGTTTTCACCCTGGGATGAATAAATGAGCCTCAGGCATCATGTCTTCCTTACCAGAGCTAGGTCTTTGCTTCTGGGGAGTGGTGAGCCCAAACTGGAGGCCAAGGAAGCTGGACTGTCTGTGAGGTCCCCTCGGGCAGGAATGCAGAGGGGCACCTTCCCACAGGGAGTGGTCACAGGGCTTGGGGGCTCTGATGGTTGGTCCTGAATTCAAGAAGGTGACATTGGGTGGGGACCAGTGTAGCAGGAGAGACTTCCACAGCTGCTATGTGGCCCCCACCTCATGAAGACTGGGAGCCTCTGTGGTGGGACTCACCCTCTTCCATCGTCCTGTGGGCCTCAGTTTCCCCACCTGTGCTATAATGGGCATCCCAGAGTCCTCCAGACTGCCTGCCTCACATGTCCCCAGTGTGAGTGTGCCAGAGACAGCCAGGAATTTCTTCCCCCATCCCCCTCCCTTGCCCAGCCCCCACCATCTCACCTCATCCACTACCAGATTATAATCACTCTTGTCTTCCTCACTGTCCTAGGAAAGGACAGAAAGCACACAACCTCAGTCATGTCCCTGTCTCCATACCCATGCCCAGCCCTCTCCCTGCCTCAGCTCAACACAACTAATGTTTCAGGCAGGTCTGTCTGGGAGGCTCTGACCCCCCAATGCCTACGCAGCCCTCCACGCCAGCCTGGCTGCCTTCAGGGAGCCTGACCACCTCACTACCTCTGCCTTCTGTAGTTCCCACTGCCCTCTAGAGGAACACCAGGTACCAGCTTCATTCCCAGATGCCAGACCTGATTCCTGACCCAAACAGCAGGACAGAGCACAGGTGGCGATGCCACGGAGAGGGAGGGGCCAAGGGTGCAACCTGACTGAATTCTGCAGAATGGTCACCTCCCATTTCCCTCCAAAGCACACTTTTCCTTGTGCTGCTGAGCATGGCGTGCTCAGGGTCTCTTGAAAGCTCTCTGTCCCTGAGTCATGTCCCTAGCCTCTCACTGAGGGACTCTTTGCAGGCAGTCTACCTCCAAGCTACCCCAGCACTTCAGCTCATGGTGGAAATCAAAACAACTGCATGGCCCAGAGGCTACAGCCCTTAGCAGTGAAGCCTGGTGGGACGTGTCTTCTGAACAGGTGCTCCACAAACTACGAGAGGCTACAGAAGTGAGCATGAGGGACACAGTTCCCATGGACCTGGCCAGTCCGGTTCCACTCATCCATCCTGGTCCTCTGCTTTTCTCTCCCGAACTCACATAAGGCCCTGACAGATCCTTGTCTTCAGTTCTCTGCTGTTTCCCAGTTCCACCTCTGCTGCTGAGACTCTCCTCTTCCACCAGACTCTCAGGGGGAGAGGGGGAAGAACTCTACAAGAAAGGGTATAGGGTGGGTACTCAGACTACATTCGTGTCCAGCCAACACTGAGTGGCCCTCACTAGGGGGTTCTAGATGTGTGTATGTGTGTGCTGACCACGCCCCCAGCCCCTCACTGGGGATTCTAGGATTCTAGGCAGGACTCCAGCTTCACTGCTAAATTCTCTGCCTCTGTTAAGCTAATAGAATAATGAATTATTGTACAGATGGGAAACTGAGTCCTGTGAAAATGCATTACAGTGAGACTTGTAACCTATCCAAAACCCATAGCCAACCCCTTGAAAGTGGGGGATGGGAGCTCTAGCTGAGCAAGAAGTCTGCCTGCATGAGGACCCAGGCAGGTCTTACTGAGACACACCCATTATAGCAGAATTTAAGACACTGAGGCAGAAGGATTGTCCTAAATTCAATGTAGTATGAGCTACAAAGCAAGGTCATGCCTCAAATTAAACAGCTGGCTTGTGATTCTAATGTCAGAATCCAAGAGGCAGGAGGATCCCTGTGAGTGAGACCCTGTCTCATAAAATAACTGCTCACATCTCATTCACCAGGCCCTGGATTCAAGCCCTAGCACCCTGTACACTGGATGTGGTGGCACTGGTGTCCCCGCAGCGTCCAGGTGGTGAACGCTGAGGACAGGCTGCACCCTCGATCCCCTAGCCTACTTGAACACAAGCGAGTTCTCACCTCTGGTACTCACCCTACTAGCAGCTCTGGCCACTGCAGATGGCAGGAAGTCGAAAGGAAACAGACAATTAGGGGTTTGTAATGGTGCAAGGCTTCCGTGGGTGGAACAGCTCCTTCCGGTCAGAACCCGACCTCCCACATCCCAGGGAGATGCCTTTGCAGAGACAGCTAGTGTGTTCCCAAGGACAAACAGCACGAAAATTGAACCCCACAGCTGCAGCCCCTACTAGCTGTCACCCTCCCGCCAGCACTGGGTCGTCCACTCACCTCTGGACCCCTCGGTGTCCACACCCACACGGTCTTCCTTGACAGCAGCCACCAGCTGGGCCTGTGCAGCCAGCGCCCCAGATAGGGCCAGCAGCCCAGTGGCCCCGGCACCCACCAGGCCGGCTGAGCGCGGGGTGAGAGGTACAGGGGGTGCGTGGGACAGCGGCTGGAGCTGATTCTGCTGCTGAATGGGGAGAGGATGACCAGGGGGAGGTGGGCGGTGGGGACAGGGTGCACAGAGGATGAATGCCGAGTGCAGAGAGGTTAGCACCCACTGGCTGCCTGGGCTGGGAGCAGGGCATCCCCAAAGATGGGCTGGGGCGACTCACCCCCAGGAGGCTATTCAGTTCCCCCACGGTCACCTGCTTGGCTCTGTCCACAGCCTGGAGCACCTGCTGCTGATGCTGGGGGAGGGGAGGGGGCCGCTGAGCCACAGGCTGTGCAGTCCAACTTGTCTGTCTATGTGTATCTCTGCATGTGGAGGGCGGAGGCAGGTGCTGCTACTGTCTTCCACCTTATTTTGAGGTGGGTCTCACAGCCCAGGTGGTATCTGGCCAGTAGCCCCAGGATCTCCTGTCCCTTTCTCCCCTGCTGCAGTTACTGGCAAGGAACACCACACCTCACTTTTCCCAGTTGCTGGGGATTTGAACTCAGGTCCTCATGCTTGTGGGCCACCTTCCCCAGCCCCTCTCTGACTGCTTAACTGACAGCTCAGAGACCTGGCCTCTTCCCTGGGCTCTGAGGCCACAGTTCCAGGTCGTGCTTTGTGGGGCATCCTGGACCCTGAGGGCTACTGGGCAGTGTCCTAGCCTCTAACCACTTGCTAGGACGTCCATGTGACACCATACTCTGTCTGCATAGACAGTGTATCATAAATAAGCACCTGCATACAAAATAAAATACCTGTAATCCAGGCACACATACACCAACTACACCCACACACCAAGTACCCACACGCCAAGTACACCCACACGCCAAGTACACCCACACGCCAA
>JADRCH010000152.1:2358472-2417172 GCA_019843965.1 Rhynchomys soricoides | reverse complement strand
AAGTACACCCACACGCCAAGTACACCCACACGCCAAGTACACCCACATGCCAAGTACCCACACGCCAAGTACACCCACACGCCAAGTACACACACGCCAAGTACCCACACACCAAATACCCACACGCCAAGTACCCACACGCCAAGTACACCCACACGCCAAGTACCCACACGCCTAGTACCCACACGCCAAGTACCCACACGCCAAGTACCCACACGCCAAGTACACCCACACGCCAAGTACCCACCTCAGGATATGCAGCCTGGGGCTGGGCATGCAGGTCAGGAGAGGACCTACCCAACATGTTTATCCCTAGCACAACAACATATAAATATGGATGGATTCGATAAATTTGAGCACATATGGCTGGTGGCCCTACTCAGGTTGGTAACTGGACTCACTGTGAGATGATCTGTCACCCACCCTCAGGGGAAAAGCAGCAGGTCCCACAGAAAAGCTGGCTGCATGGAGTACCCAGTGTGCCCGCCCTGAGGTGGGACCTTCCCATGTCTCTAGAGTAACATCTCTACACAGAAGTGGCAATGGCCAACACCAGGGTCCTGTGGTCAGCAGGAGTGAGGAATTGCTCACACAAGCCACGGAGCTCTGTGATGTTTAACGAACTATTCATACTGATTTGCCTGTCTGTACTGATTCTGTGTTTTCAAAATCACTTTCCTAAAAATGCCTAACAAAATTTGCTAATCTGAGCCATTTCAAGCACATGGCTCAGCGACACGAAGCTCGTTCACAGGGCTGTGTGGCTTTCCCCACCAGCCATCTTTGGAACTTCCCAACTCCCTTATATGAAGCTCTGTCCCTGTCCTCTCCCAGGCCCCACTGTCCTACTTCCTGGCCCTGGGTCTGATAACTTCAGAGTCCTTGGGAATGGAAACCTGCATAGGATCCTGTGTGTGGCCCAACTCACCAGGCATCACCCTGTAAGATTAGTCCCATAAGTGCTCACCTAACTCTCAGGACACCCTAACCAGGAGGTAAGCACAAAGAGGCATGTACCTTGCCTAAGGACACAAAGTCAGAACTTGGATCAGCAGACTTGGCTGCAGGATGTAAGCCATGGGGTACAGGTGCACTCTAGCTAGCACCATCCAGAGCAGAGAGCCAGGGTTAGAGAAATGGCTGATTCAGTAAAATGCTTGTCATGGGAGCAGAGGGACCTGAGTTCAATTCTCCAGAAACCCTGAAAAAAGCTAGGCATGGTTGTGTGTGTCTGTCATTCTAGCACCAAGGAGACAGGAAGACCCTGGGACTCACTGTCCAGACATCATCACCAACTTGGCAAATTTCCAGGCCAGTCAGAATCCCTGTCTATTTAAAGGAGGTAGGCTGGCAAGATGTCTCATCAGGTGAAGATATTGCAGCCAAGCCAACAGCAACCTCAGTTCAATCTTTGCAAACCACATGGAGGAGAGGACCCATTCCTGTAAGTTGACCTCTGGCCTCCACATGTGTGCTATGGCCCATGTACCTCCTCACCTCCTCCCCCCCACCCCCAAAAAATTACAGGTTGGCTCAGTGGCTAAGAGCTCTGGCTGCTCTCTCAAAGGATCAGGGTTCAATTCCTGGCACCCACATGATGACTCAGAACCCATCTGTAACTCCAATTCCAGAGGGCACAACGCCCTCTTCTGGCCTCTCAGGGTACATACGGTGCACGGACATGCAGATAAAACATCTGTACATATAAAATTAAATGCATAAAAGTATAACAAAAGCAAATAAAGGTGGATGGCACTGAGACTGACCTCTGGAGAGGCTGATCTCTGGCCTTGTTATATGTGCACACACAGACATATGAAAAGCAGAAAGTCTTTGGTCCGCACTCTGAGCCAGTGTCTCCCCAAGCCTGGCACCCTCCCTGCCTCCAAGGCTCTGTGCACTCACCTCCTGAGTGAGGAACGGGACCATCTGGGCACAGATCGCACTGAGGCGTTTCACAATCTCAGCCTGGTAGAGAAGCAACAGGCTGGATGGGACTGGAGGGGGACAGCCACCTCTACCATCCAGCCCCCAGCTGGACTGAGCATTTATGGAGCTCAGTGACTTGGGAGTCCTGGAGGCTGAGGCCCTGCCAGTCTGTGCCACCTCCCCACAACCCTATAAAGCCCTCAGAGAACAGATGCCCAAGGCAGCACTGTGGTCATACCCTGAGGCCCTAGAAAACCTGTGTGAAAGGGTGTGTGTTCATCTGGCATGACCCAGCTCCCCGCTGGTCTTTGTTCTGTGGTTGCCTCTGGTCCCCTACCAGGCCTGTGTCCTCCACCAGGTAAAGAAGGTTACTGCATGGACCAGTGGACCAGCTCTCCTGCTGCCCACATCAGCACCGAGAGCAACAGAAACCCAGGGAAGCATATGGCAGGTGAAGTCCCCTCGGCCTCTACCTGCACAGAAGGGAGCCTAGAGTAGAGCTCCAGCAACGCAGTCTTGAGTGGTCAGGGGCAGAGCCTATAAATCCACTCATCCACAGATCTCTGAACCCTCAGGACCTCCTAAAGCCATTGGCCACTTTGGGGACTGAGGGCTAATTACAGACCTCAGAAGCCTAATACCACACACTGGAGTCTCAGAAGTCCATGGGATCAGCCTTCCAACTCTGAGCGCTATCTCAGAAGCCTGAGTCCTCAGAACCTTTGAGACTACCACCTGAGAGCCCTGTGGATGTGCTTAGCCCCTTCCCACAGACACCCATATCCCACATGGTCACCTGTTTATGCATTTCAATGTTGAGTCCGTAGGACATCTCGTAGTACTGCAAAGGAGACAGTCTTGGCCAGTGTGGACATGGCGCCACCCTGGGGACACTGATGGGGTACAGACTTGGGGGGAGGGGGGTCAAGTATCAGGGCAGGATGCAAACACCCTGAGCCCCATGGGGACCCAGACAGGGAACCCACAAGATGGATCATGGGTAGGCTCAGAGAGATGGGACAAGCAGGCAGTCCCCAAAATTGGGAGGGGCACCCATAGAAATAGTGCGTGATACCCCAGCCTGTCCTAATAGGAGAACATGGAGGTGGGCAGCATGGCAGGTACCCCTTACCATCACATAATGCCTTTGCATTTCTGTCTTCTCGCTGGCCAGTTTCTCACACTCTAGCTTGAGGCTGGGCAGGAAGATTAGACAAAAAAGGGGGTTGCCTTGCCACACCCCACATGGGTCAGTTTCCACAGTTACAGGTAGAAGGTGCTGGCTCCCCACTCCTTTAGAAACTGTCCCCAGTCCTGTTGAGCCCAGGTCTACTCCAGGGATCAAAACATTCCTCAGGGAAGGCTTTCCCAGAATCTACTCACCTCACGGGCTTCTGAGTACCACCTCCACCAGGAAGCCCTCCAGTAGGCCCAATGAGCTCCGCCCCTTGCCCTGGAAACCACGCCCCTCCAAGAGGCCCCGCTCACCCCCATGGGGCCTCCCAGGGCCCAGAACTAGGGCCGCCTCACCTGTGGTATTGAGCTTGGAGAAACTGGAATTCCTCTTTGATTCGGTCACAGATTTCCAGGACTGAGTACTTGAAAGCCTGGCCAGACTGCAGCGGGCTCTGAGGAGGAGAGTGAGAAAGGACACCGGGGTGAGTTCTAGGGCAACAGCAGGCAAGAGTCCCCTCCCTTCCCCCCCCACCTCCTGCAGCCAGAGATGGGGTGGTCTCCGTACTCACCGGATGCCTTCCCTGGGGGTACATCCTGCTGATGGATGGGTGAGAGAAGGGACCCCCCCCAGCTTCGTGGAGGCTTGAGGATGTGGCAAAGGGAAGCTGGGGTGCAGAGGTCGAGCTGGGGAGAGAATTGGGGTGCGGAGAAGAGCAAGCAGTAGAATTTGGGGTGCTAGCTAGAGCTGGGGTGCCAGGAGACTGAGGCTAGAAAAGCTGGGAAAGAAGCCGGAGCTGGGGGAGGGATTTTTAGCAAAGAAAGAGCAGCCAGGGAGAGCCTGTCAAGGCAGGGGACCAGGACCCTGCGCTGCGCCCCCACCTCCAGCCAGCGCGTCCCGGGTTGTCCAGCCCAGGGGTAGCTGCAGTCAGCGCCGCAGGTCCGTGGCCACCGCCCGGGGTCGGCGCTGGTGGCCTCAGTGGCTGCGGAGCCGCCTTCCTCCGCGGGGCTCGGCTAGGAGCCGCGGGTGGGACCCGCCTTAAGGTGGCACCGCCACACCCGCCTACTCTGCTTCTTCGGCTCCAAGACCCGCTAGGGAAACTGAGGCTTGGGTTCGACCCTAGTGTTCCCGACCCACCCCCACTTAAAAAAAAAAAAAAAGGAGAGAGAAATTAGGCCAAAAAAAAAAAAAAATCTCTATGCGCGCTTCCGGGGGCCCTAGGAAGGAAGTGTGCCCTATGAAAGATAAACACCCCCAAGCGCGAAAGAGAGATACACACCTGTCCCAGGAAGAGCAGACCCAGGCTATGCTTGTCAGCCAATTCTGCCCTACTCTGGAGAGATCCAGGACAGAACCCAGGACAGCTTGGCCAGGCTCAGAGCCCACGACAGACTTGCATGCTACTGCCACCACCAGCCAACTGGGTGTCCTCCTCTATCACATTGGGCTCCTAAAGAGCCAGACTCCTCAAACTTAGTGCATAGAACCTCGGCTCTGTGTATCTTGAACCTGAACACTATAGAATCTTCAGCAGGGGTTCCACCACTGACCACGCCCCCAGACCGTCAATGGGAGATTCTAGGCAGGGGCTCTATCTCTGACCACGCCCCCAGCCCTTCACTAGGGGATTCTAGGTAGAGCATCACCCATGACCATGCCCCAATTGGGGAATTCCACTCTTGACCACGCCCCCAGCCCCCTTTTACTTTTGGAGGCAAGGCCTTGCTAAATTGCCCCTGCAAAACTTGAGCTTGGAATTTTCTTGTCCTCAGTCCCTGTAGTAGCTGGGACAACAGGCCCCAGTGTGCCATCGGACCCACCTCCTATATCAAGTTTAATCGTGTCCCCCAGAGCTGAGAAGCCACTTGTCACCAGGAAACCCCTCCCAGGAATCATCCTTTGTTTCCAACTCTGGCCGGACAAGAGAGCTCTATATCCTATTTCACATAGAAGAAACCTCAGAAGAGGAAGGTGGTGGCCCATGGCTTTAATCCCAGCACTTGAAATGCAGAGGCAGGCCAATCTCTGTGAGTTTCAGCCAGCTTGTTCTACTGTAGTGGTTTGACTATGCTTGGCCCAGGGAGTGGCACTATTTGGAGGTGTGGCCTTGTTGGAGTAGGTGTGGTCTTGTTGGACGAAGTGTGTCTCTGTGGGGGTGGGTTTTGAAGCTCCACTAAGTGCATTAGTCAGTCCTCTCCTAGGGGTCTTCAGAAGAAGACATAGAACTCTCAGCTCCTCCTGCACCTGCCTGCCTGGAGGCTGCCATGTACCTGTCTCGATGATAATGGACTGAACCTCTGAACCTGTAAGCCAGCCTTAATTAAATGTTGTCTTTGTAAGAGTTGCCTTGGTCATGGCGTCTGTTCACAGCAGTAGAACCCTAACTAAGATATTTATCTACAGAGCAAGTTTCAGGACAGCCAGGTTCTACACAGAGAAATCTTGTTGGGGGGGGGGAGGAAAGAAACCTGACCTCTGGTCCATCATTAAATCAATCAATAAATTAATCAATTAATTAAATCAATCAATAAATTAGTAGCCTGGTGCTACTGTGAACCCCTGTGCACTGGGAGACAGTGGGCAACAATCATGGGGTAAGACCTCCTACCCATATTAACATTTAGACCTCTGTGGGCAGCTGAGTCAACTACAGAGGACGGGCCTTTATGAGATTCACAGCCGGGCTCTACAACAGGAGGATACTAGCTGAAACCTAGGACTTCCAGGATAAAAGGACAGAATGGAGCTCTCTCTGATTAGACTCTGTGAGATGAGCCACAGACCAGCCAAGATCTCAGCTGGCTGGTCAGGAGCTGTATGAACAAAGCAACAATTTAGACAAGTAATGACAGAGTAACAAACATGAGCCACTGGTAGATGGAACCTTTCAAAGTCCTTGGACCCAGAAAGTGACAGAAAAAAAAAGACCTAGACATTTAGACCTCTGAGAATGAGTGTTCAGTGACTCCCTGGAGCATCTGCCTAGGATCCCCCAGTGAGTGGCTGGAGCTGTGGCCAGGAGTGGAGCCCTCTCAATATCTGGACCACCATACTTTTCAACATCCTAGGCACTGTTGAGCCTTGGGCTTTCGCAGATGCTGTACAGCGTGCAGTTCCTTCTATATGGAACATTCTTTCCAGTTCTGACCACTGATATTCTCCCCTGCTGTGCTGTGCTGTGCTGGTGCCTTGAAGCATCTTCCAACACCTGCTACTAGGAGCATGACATCTTATTTCTCAGCCCTAGTTTCTGCTTTGCTGTTTACTGATCACTTTTTCCTTGCAGACAGAGGAACATACCAGAAATTCTAGCACACTCCTGACTCCCGGGAAGTCTGAGATAACAGTTTCCCAAAAGTTTTCCCCAGGCGCCATTGGTTCCTGATTCCCCGCTTTTGGTGTCTGAGAACTTCCGATCCCCAGAGGCCCAGGGACCCCAGAATCTTCTCTCCCTGCGTCATCACCTTTGCCAACCCTCCCCATGTCCCCAAATCAAGCTTGTTTGCTATTGGTATCGTCTCCCAATCTTACTCAGGCTGGTCTCATCTGGAGAGTCAGGGTCTCAGGTGTGCGTCACTGCCAAGTTTTGCTCAGACCAACCCCACCCCCATGTCCCAGGCAGCACCCTTCCTGCTAGTGACCCTCAAACTCCGTTCTCTAACCCTGTACAATATCCCCTGGTTTCCTATTACCCAGAGGACACATTCCCTCTTAGCATTATTTGTGCTGGGCCACACCCTCGACCCTCCCCCGCTCCAAGTACCCTTTCATGATTGAATGAACTAATTTGAGTTCGGACTCTCTGGAATCCCCTCTCCCCTAATGCTATCTCCATCTTAGTCTAAGATCAGCCCAAGGCCACTCGCTCCAGCCTCCCCACAGAAGGTCAGCTTGAAGGAACCCAAGGCCAAAGGGAGCCCCGCCCACCCCAGAGTGGGTAAAGCCTGGTTCTGGGATCCAAGGGGGCTCCTGGAAGAGGGGGCCACTGCCCCTCTGTTGTGCGGCCTGGGAAGCCTCTGAGCCTCAGTGGAAGCAAAGGATATGATCTGGGGTTTCCCTGAACCCCATCCCTGTAGTGCACAGATACCACACCCGAAGTGGCGAAGTGGGGAGCACCCTCAGCATTTCCCACCTTCCTGAGCCACTTTTTCCCATTCAGCCTGGTCCTGGATCCTCCACTTTGCAAAGTGGGGCTCAGTGCCTCAAAGTGCGCCCCTGCCTCAGTGCACACAAGCTCCGCGGTTCTGCGTTGTGCAAATAAAAAACCGAAAAGGAAGAGGCTACTACTCGGAGCCCAGACTGCTCAGACCACCTTAAATCAGACTAGCCGCCCCGCTGCCGAGGGACCGGTCTATCTCCTCAGTGGTTGGTCGGGTTTGCCAGCCAAACAGCTCCCGAAGCTCCCACATGGGTCTCTGACGTCACCCGAAGCTCTGGCCAATGAGCGCTGGGTACTCGGCAGCCAATAGCAGAAGGCGGTGGTCGGGCTAGACCAATAGGAAAACTCCTGATGCTGGCCATGCAGCTCCTCCTCCCCTCGCCCTCGTGAGTGGGTCCCCGCGTGGTGGTCCCTGAGGATCGTGGATCCCCTCTTAAAAGTAAAAGCCCTTTGAAGCGGACCATGGTGGCGGATTCTTGGTATCCCAGCACCTGTGAAGGTGAGGTAGGAGGACCGTGGTAAGGTCGAGACTAGTGGACTACTGTCTGAAAATTTTTTATATTAAAAAAATAAAAATACCCTCGACTCGGTGGCTACCTTGCCAAGGCTCAGCAGCCAAAGCTTCCTTGCCAAGGCTCGGCAGCCAAAGCTTCCTTCGGCCTGTTTCAGAGATAGGTAAACTGAGGCAAAGAAGGCACCTTGGCCGCTTAGGGAATGGCAGCGATTTGATTTTTATCCCAGCTAACTTCTCAAGCTTATTTCGTTTGACCCATTAAATTACAGGAGGAGGTGGAATGGGAGTTGGGAGCTTGGAGGTGCCGGGCGTGCCTCAGTTTACCAGAGTGGACGTTGCTATTGCGAACAAGCATTCTGGACCGGGAAAAAACTACGTATCCCAGAAACTCCCGCGCGCCGCATCTGCTCTAGCTGTCAATCAAAGTAACGTGGGCCCGCTCGGTCTGCGCCCCCGCCTGCCGCCTCCTTCCTGCCAGCTCCCGCTCCCTCCCCACAGCCTCCTGGCTCGGCGCGGTATAATTACAGCCCATTGATCCGACCCGGGCCGGGAAAGTGACTCCCTCAGGGAGGCCAAAGCCTTTGGCTTCCGACAGCGCCAGCCTCCCCTTCCCCGTGCCCCCAGCTGAACCACTGGGCCGCCGTCCAGGCCAGTCCCCTCCTGCTGGCCAGGGCTCACGGGTGACCTCTGAGCCCCAGTTCCCTGCCTGGCTTGGCAGGAAAAAAAAAAAAATCACGCACACGAGCGCACACATATTTTCTCCTTAAGTACACGGGGAGCCACCCCTCCCCACAACTTAGTGCCTAGTTTTCCCAGAGAGATGCCCCCTGCTGTGGCTTGGGCTAGGCTAATGAGAGGGCTCAGGAGGGGAGAAGCCTGGAGCCTGCTTAGAAAATCCCCAAGGCTTCCTAGATGTAGGTGTTTTTGTACTGGGGTTGTGCAGAAGGCATAGGAGTTGGCTCATTAGAAATCCCTCTAACTAAGCACTGGTCAAACAAAAATGGGGAACCCTGACCTCTGACCTTGCTTGTGTGCTCCTGATTCAGCTTCTAACTATGACTGGGAGAAGTAGAGGGAGGGTGGGCTGCAGCTTGGCATGTGAGAAGCACCAGGGTTGGCTGAGGATGTAGGCAGTAAGTGAGCAGCTAGATATATAGACAGGGGGTTTGTGAACCTTGGAACCCTGCACCAAGCAGGCCCCAGTCCAGGCCTCGTCTCTAACCAGAAGGTTCCAAAAAAAGCTTACAGTGAGATTAGAAAATGCTTACCCACAAGGCATGGTGCCACAGGCCTTTAATTCCAACACTCAGGAGGCAGAGGCAGGCGGATTTCTGAGTTCGAGTCCAGCCTGGCCTACAGAGTGAGTTCCAGGACAGCCAGGGCTACACAGAGAAACACTTGTCTTAAGAAATAAAAGACAAAACAAAACAAAAAAATGCAAATGTTTAACCAACATGACTGTTCTGCAGATGCCTCACTAAAGGGATGTTTACTGCTACCCACAGAGAGATGGGGACTTATTTCACCGTTATCTCTGATTACCCACTTAAGTGTGAATCCCATCCCAGCCTAAGGATCCCAAATGCCTAAGCTGCTCAACTCAGTTGAGCTGGAATTATCCACATCTGGACCTCAGTGCTCTTGCACCATATACCGAAAGCCAGACTTTGGCCAGTGAGGGGTCTGGGGCTAGGTCAGGAGTTAGCCTTGTCCCACAGTCTGCACCCACTGCCTGCACAGGCCTCCACTCTGCAGCTGTCAGGGCTCCTGCTGTTCCAGGCAATATCTTGGTCACCTGGGGTCCTGGTGATAGGTCAGTGAAATATGCCCCACGCTTTCTTGTCTTCCTGCCCTCAGCCCCCATTTTGTTTGTTCCCTGAGGGTGGAGGAAGTGCCGGAAGTCCTTGGTGTACAATCAGTTGTAGCCTAGCATATAGTAGGTGCCTAATAAATACTGAAGTTAGCCATGAAAACATGGCTGCATGGTAGGAGTTTGCTTACCTGGATCTGAGGGTTTGTAAAATTTGGGGGAGGGTTTCATTTCCTAGTTCTGGGGGTGAACCAAGGGCCTGGCCCATGCAGGGCAGGAGTCACCCCCATTGTACTTGCTGGCTCTTGTTTCTCCTTTCTCCTTCGGTTTTACCTGGTTTGCAGGGTGGTCAGAGTGGCCTAGAGAGGGCTAGGGACCTGCCTGGGGCCCAACAGCAAAGGGAGGTAGCTCTTAGCATGACCCAGGGTTGGGGTTACCAATACCTGTATCTAAGGCCAAATACAGGTCACCTGCCATCTCTTCCTCTGTTCCCAGACATTAGCAGCAGCAGAGAGGCCAGAGTGCCACCCAGCAGGCCCTGCAGCCCTGGAGGAGGAGCTGGAAGGAGGATTTTCTTTAGTAGTTGGAGGAAGAGAAGCAGGAGGCAGGAGAAGAGAAATGAAGCTAGAGAAGGGAGAGGGAGGAAGGGGGGAGTAGGGCAAGGAGAGCAGGAAGGGAGAGGAGGGGAGGAGGGGAGGAGGGGAGGCGGCTACAGGATGCAGTCAAGGTTGTCTGGGGCTTGGCTAGCAGCCAGCAGCCAGGGCCCCTGGGCTACAGGCTGTGGAGAGGTTTGTAGGGGAGGGGTGGGAGGGGACACTGGGAAGAGGAGTAGGGACCCAGCAGGCACAGCAAAAGGATAAAGAGCTTCACAGCCTAAGGCAAGGGGGGGGTGGCAATCAGAAACAGGGCTACAGGAGGAGTCAGCAGCAACGTGAGGTAAGGACTCCCTCCCTGGAGCCTGGCCTGTTCCTGTCTTCACCCTGGGCCCTCTGTGTCCCATCCCCAGATGACCTCACACTGCTCCCATTTGAGGGCACCACATGGCTCCAGTGGCCCCAGACACCCCACAAGGACCCTCTCCCCTGAGATTTGAGCTGGTTCCCCTCTGAGCTCTAAGCATCTGCAGAAACACTGGAGCCTGGAGAAGTGGCTGCTGCTCAGGTGCCCAGCACTCCCTCCTGTCTCTGCCAGTCCGGCTACTGCCCCCCTCAGTTACCCGATTCCCCACATCACTATTATGGACTCCTTACACTAAATGAGTTTTGAAAAAGTTAGGTTTTTACTGGCTTTAGGTGGTGGCTCACGCCTTTGATCCCAGCACTTGGGAGGCAGCTGCAGAAGGATCTCTGAGTTCAGAGGCCAGCCTGGCCTACAGAGTGAGTCCCAGGACAGCCAGGGCTACACAGAGAAGTTCTGTCTTGAAAAAACAAACAAAAAAAGTTTGTTGACACTTGACTGTGTAGCCTGATCCATCTGCTTGCTGTCTCTGGGCTTCTCTCCTGTTCATATAAAACAACAGGGACTCAGGATTAGCTGAGACCAGGGCAATACCCAGCAAGCCTTGGTGCTTTAACATCTTGCTGGTTTGGGGGTGCTGTCTTGGTCTCCTCTGCTTGTTCTCTTTGTAGGGCCCCCAACAGAAAACTGATTGCCCAGAGGGGACATAGCAACCCTTTTGTTTTGTTGTATGGTTTCTGTGACTTCAGTGGGCCTCAGTTTCCCTGTCTGCACAACAGGTAAGAGGGTCATTTGATGTGCCTTAGGGTGCAATCTCTGAGGCCAGGTGGAGGGGAACAGTTGCTGCCTGTGCTCCTTACTGGGCACAGGGTAGGGTCCCAATATCCATAGAGCCTTAGGAACTGGTGCCCCAGGGAGTGGCCTGGCTCAGGGGTGGGGACCCATAATCCCAAGGCTGACCCCAGAACAGAGGATGGATGACAGAGCCACTGAGTAGATGGGGACACAGAGATGGAATAGCAGAAGGTCCCCCAGAAGGAGCCAGCAAAATCCCTAAGAAAGGACCTCAGGGAGGGGGTCACCTGGCCACCATTGCTGCCTTGGGCATAAGGTGCTAGGACTCTCAGCCCCCTCTTTGTCCCCCTCCCCACTTCACCCGATGACTAGAACATCAGCGATCAATTACACAAGGTTAGGCTGGCTCAGTGCTCTCCCTGGGGTCCCCCTACTGCCAGCCCAGCTGCTGGCAGGACCTTCCCCACAAGAACCCAGGGGAAAAGGGGACAATAGCCTCTCACTGAGAGACCTCAAACTGGTTTCCCAGGAGCAGAGGTAAGGGAAGCCTTGATTCCCTAGACCCTCTGACTCTTTGGCTGAAGAACCCAAGTGGGCACAGCATCCCAAGATCCAGGGTAAACTCCAGGCCTCTTGGTGCTTGGTCCGGGGCTGTAGCAAGAACCAGTCTCAAAACACAAAAACAGTCTGGGGGTCTGAGTGAGGCCAGCCTGGGCTACAAACCAAGTTCCAGGCCAGCCTAAAAACAACAAAAACTAGTCCAGTGAGGTATGGCTTTGCCAGTAGAAGCGATTACTGCAAAGCCTGGCATGGTCTGTTCTGGGGTCAGCCTGTGGTTTGGGATTATAGGTCCCCACCCCAGGGCCATTTGATTCCTGGGACACATGGTGGAAGAGAACAGATCCCTGCAAGGTGTCCTCAAACCAGACACAGACATGATAAACCAGTAAATATAAAAAACAAAACAGAAAGCAAATAAAGAAAACAGGTGGCACACAAGGCTAATCCCTGGCCTCAGAAAGCAGAGGCTGGCAATTGCTGTGAATTTGAGGACTGAGTCCAGGGCAGTCAGAGAAGCCCTGTCTCAGAAAACCAAGAAAGAAAAAGGCCCAAAACTGAGGTGTGCAGACTTCCCCAGGGGACAGTCTAGCTTGGAAGGGGTACAGAGAGCAGCATTCAAGCCATCTCTCAGAAGATGACCAAGGCACCCTGCCAAAACAGTTTGAAACCTGAGCATCAAGTTGCACTGTGTGGCCCCAGGACCCCAGCTTACCCTCTTTGGGCCTTTGCTTGCTCCAGGGGTGTCTTATTGCAGGACATGGGGTGCCCTGAGGAAAGGGATCCCCACCCCACAAGACAGAAGCAGGGACACAGCGGCCAACCTTTTCATGTTTTTATTTTGAAGGCACAACTAGACCCCTCCTCAGTACAGTGGCCCTCCACCTCTCAGCTGAGACCAAGGCGACCAGCAAAGCTAACTCTATGCACAGACACTCGCGCGGGGGGGGGGGGGGGGGGGTGTGTTTCCTTCTTTTTCTTTCTTAGATGATAGCTATAGAATACGGAAAAGAAATCTCGAAAAACCAAAAAAAGAAAAAAAAAAAAGAAATCATCAACAAACCAACTTTTAACCCTCACGTTTATTTGGGGAAGGGAAGAGGGAAGTTTGTGGGGGTACCCACCCCCACTGCAGTCCCGAGCCAGTTCTTTCTCTCTGTTCCCTTCTTTTGTGGTTGAGGGAACCAGAGCTGGGTGAGTTGGGGGAAGGGGTCTGAGCCTAGCAGGTGTGCAGTGCAGGAAGCAGAGAAGGGGACAGGGAGCAAATTCAGGGTGCACAGGGTGGAAAGGGACAGCTAGCGTTGTGTACATTCTGGGCCAAGATTGGTGACTGTGGCCTGGGGAAATGTTGAAGGTGGGGGAGAACCCTGTAGCCTGGAGTGTCCCTCTGGCATCCCCTAGGCCCAGGGTGCACAGCCAGAACCAGGATTGGAGGTGGAAGCTTGGGTAGTGACTGAGCTGTGTGCTGTGTGACCCTCAGAACACTGCGCTCACTCTCTCTGCTCACTCTCTCTGTGCCTGTCTCCCCTGGTATCCTCCCTCCCCCCTCCCCAGGAGCTAATCCGACTTCTCTCCATCATCCTCTTGGTGGGTGTCCCCATCGTGTCCGTTCTTGTCCTCCTTGGAGAGGTGGGTCTGAGAGCCCAGAGCAGAGAGTGACAGCAGGCCTGTGCCTGCGCTGACTGCAGGGAGGGATGGTGGCTGGAGCCCGACAGGCAGCGGTGTCAGGGGCAGGGCCAGCGCCTGCAGCTGGGACAGTTGGTGAGCTTGGAGCTGCTGCTGTGGGGGGTGGGGTGGGGGTGACAGAGTCAGCCCAGGGTCTTGTCATCTGACCCTAGTCATGGGTCAGACACCTGCCCACCCAAGTCACCCGTCAGTCCCCTATCCACCAGAGGCTCTGACTTACTCGGATGATGGAGTTCAGCTCGGGAGCCGTGACCTGCTTGGCTCTCTCGATGGCTCCCAGGACCTGCTGCTGATGCTGGAATAGGCAAGGGAGGAGACAGAGTTCTCTCAGGCAAAGGGACAGTCAAGCTGGAAAGGAACTGGCACATAAAAATAGGGGAGGGGGCCTCTGTGCAGTGGGCTACTGGTGCAAGCACACATGGAAGTCCTGTCCTAGGGGCTGGGTGGGGGTGGGGCTGGGGGGAGACTAGGAATCCAGTTTCACACGGATTTCCTCAGAGCTGGTCTGCAGGAGCCTGCCAATGGGGGGGGAGGGGAAATCATCTGTGCCCACCCACCTGGGTAGCCTTTTCTGCCTTGCCACTGGGGTCTGACTCCAGCTGCTCCACTTCTCACCTTTGCTACCTTCAGAGAGGGCCGGTGTGTGCCCAGAGGGAACCCCACTGCTCCCTGCTGGTGGCTTGCTTACCTCCTGTGACAAATAGGGCAGAACCTGGGCGCAGATCCCATTCAGCCTCTTCACAATCTCAGCCTGAAACACATGATTTTCCCTCAGTGCCTGGGGCACTAAGAGGGGATGGGAGGGGGAGCTGAGTCCACCTCTGGGGTCAGTCTGGGGATCACAGGGCACTGGGGTCATGGAGGAGGGATACTGAGGCTTACCTGTTTGTGCATCTCGATGTTCAATCCATAAGACATCTCATAGTACTGTGAGGTGAAGAGGTGGGTCAGGGCTGTGGCCTTGTGGGTGGCCTGGCTCTCCCTGAACATTCTAGCAATGCTATTCCACCCTACCCCTATCTAGTGAGCTCCTATTTGTTCTTCAAGACCCCAGTCACAATGCCCCAAGACCCCAGCAACCTCCCCTGCAAGGAACTATAGGACTGAGGCACAATCCCTTTGGTCCTGTGGGGGTTAGGAGGGCTCTGGTCATGGAAGGGTTAAGGGATCCCTAGCCAGATGGCCTGGAGGGAGGGGACTGTTGCTTCCTGCTGGCTACAGCAGGTTTCCACAGCTGCCCCCTCCTCCTGTCAAGGACGGCTGAGACCTGGCTGGCCCATGCTGCCAGCCTAGCCGGTGGTTTGGCATCTCAGCCACTACCTGGGCTGGTGGCCAGGCTGCTTTTAGCCCTTGGGGATTCGATAGCAGGCACCTGCAGTATGTGGGGAGTCTGCCGCCCCCCCCCCCCCCCGTCCCGTCCCAGAGGGGGCTTTACCATGACGTAATGCCTTTGCATCTCTGACTTCTCGCTGGCCAACTTGTCACACTCCAGCTTCAGGCTGAGGACACACAAGGGAAGCCAACTGAGGTCCCAAGGGGTGGGGGGCACCTCTGGGGGGCCAAACTAAAAACTTCTTGGTTTTTTTGTGTTTGTTTTTGTTTTTTTTGAGACAGGGTCTCATGTAGCCCAGGCTAGTCTTGAACTCACTGTGTAGCTGAAGATGACTTTGAAGTCCTCCTGATCCTCCTGCCTCCACCTACTAAGTGCTGGGACATGCCAACTGAGCCACAGTCCCAAGCTGCAAACTGAGAAGGGGCCAAATCTGGCTGCATTTAAGGACTCCCCTGGGTTTTTCTTGAATCCTGGGCAGGCGGAGTTACTCAGTCTCCCCTACTGAAATTATGAGAAAGCATTCTCAATGGAATAACAACTACCAAAGTCAGAGGTGCCTTCCAGCAGGACTGATGAGGGCTGCAGAACTTGTCAACCGGCTATCTCAATACATGACTCAGTGGGTGTCCAGAGAGGGTGAGTGAGAGGTTCAAGGTTACATAGTGGGCAGTAACCCAAGTACTCAAACCCAAGGAGAATTCTCCACACAGAGACAGATGCTGAAGACTGAGATAGCTCAGGGCTGAGAAGAACAGAGCACCCCAAAGTGTCCTGGATTAAGGAACCTTCTTCATGTCCAGCCCTTCTGTCGCTTTAGTCACATCAGGGCTGGCTGCTGGGGTTGCTTTGTCTTCCCATGCTGTGTGATTCTAGGCTGACTGCTCTACCTCTCTGGGCCCCACTTGCTTTCTCTTTGTAGTGGCAACCTTCCTGGACCAGGAAGGACCAGGACAAGTCAGTGAAGTCAAGGGACTGGGCCTGTGGCTCACTCTGCAGCCCTAGGAGACCACTCAGTGGGTAAGGCTCTTGCCACCATGCCTAGCAGTGACTCCCCGAATTGTCCTCTGACCTCCACACCTGAGCAACAGCCCCCTTCCTTCCTCCTCCCTTCCTCCATTCCTCCTCCCTTCCCCCTCCCTTCCTTCCTTCCTCCTCCCTTCCTTCCTCCTTCCTTCTCTCCTCCTCCCTTCCTCCCTTCCTCCTCCCTTCCCCCTCCCTTCCTTCCTCCTCCCTCCCTTCCCCCTCCCTCCCTTCTCCCTCCCTTCCCCTCCCTCCCTTATCCCTCTCTTCTTCCCTTCCCCCTCCCTCCCTCCTCCCTTCCCCCTCCCTTCCTTCCTTTCTTTCTTCCAAGACAGGGTTTCTTCTGTGTAGCCTGGACTATCCTGGAACTCAAAGATCTGCCTGCCTCCTCTTCTGCAGGGGTTAAAGTCTATACCATCAAGCCCATCAGAATATCTCTTTTTAAATCCAAAAAACCCTCAGAGCTTGGGAGGGTAAGATAGGTGGACATCTGTAAGTTTGAGGCCAGCCTGGTCTACAGAGTGAGACCCTGTCCTGGAAAAACAAAAACAAATATAAAGCCAGCCCCAGTGCAGCTCACAGGGTCAAGAACCCGACCGTACAGCGAGACCCTGTTCTCACCAGTAACAGGCAGAGCAGATCAAGTGCCTGTGGCTTGTGATAGCCCAGCAGACTTCTGATATGCTCTCCAAGCAGTGAGGACAGCACTCGCTCAGGGGTGCAGGACTGAGTGGTGGGCCTCGAGTCACACTGTGGCACACACATAGTAAATGAGGCTAGTGTGCCTCGATGGTGATTGCACGAGGTCCTGCGCCAAGGTTGATGGGAGAAAGTCAACATGTGACTTTTCCAAGAGCCTCCCACAGAATCCTGGCCCAGTGCACAGAGCACAGCACAGTGCAGCTCAGAGAAGGCATCTGCCTAGGGGACAACAGTGGCCCCTGTCTGCCCTGCAGGTCCTGGAAGAAGTCAGCCTAAGAGTGGCCCCAGAGCCATGGGTGCACAGCACTGGTGCTTGCCCTAAATTCCTCTTTAAAATGGCAAACGCTGGGGGAGTGGCCCAGCAGGTAGATGTCTAGCCTAGCATCATGGGCCTTGTCTGTCATCTACTGTCAGCAGCTCAAGGTCATCTTTGCGGGCAGTGGTGGCGCACGCCCTTAATCCCAGCACTTGGGAGGCAGAGGCAGGTGAATTTCTGAGTTCGAGGCCAGCCTGGTCTACAGAGTGAGTTCCAGGACAGCCAGGGCTACACAGAGAAACCCTGTCTCGAAAAACAAACAAAACAAAACAAAAAAAATTTTAAAAATAATAATAATAAAAAAAGGTCATCTTTGGCTACACAGGGAGCTGGGACAAGCCTGGGCCACATGATCCTGCCTCAAAATAAATGCCAAAAACTCAATAAAAATATATAAACTTAACAAAAAATAAAATTTTTTTAAAATAGAAAACTCCACAAACACTGAAATTTACTTTTTTTCTTGGAGAAATATAAAGGTCTTTTAAAGAAAGGCTTTATCATTATTATCATCATTATTATTAGTTTGTTTTCTCAGTCAGAGGTTTGCTCTGTACCTCAGGCTAGCCCAGAACGACTACATTCACCTACCTGTGTGAGAGCTGGAAGATTGGGCCTGCACCCCCATGCCTACTCACCATTAGATTTTATAAAACGGGTCCAGCCTAGGGTCAAATGGGAACCCATGGCTGGGATCCCCAACTCCCCAGATTCAGGCTGCTTTCAGCTTTCCCTCTTCTGTGCTGTGCAACCCCGGAAGCTGCTGACACCTTTGGGCTTCGGAGTGATCAGTTTTACACATGAGGAACCCAAAAAGTATTTGTGGTGGGAGTGACCAGGCTGGAGGGTCTGTGAGACACCAGCAAGCTCCCCCACTCCAAAACTGGGCAGAAGGAGAAGGTGGGGCTGTGTGAACTCGAGCCGGTTACCCACCCTCTCTGGGCACCCACTACAGCCTGTGTTAAACAGAGGAATACACGGGGACTGGGCCTCTTGAGACCATGAACGCTTTATGCCTTAGTTTCTTCCTCTACACCATGGGGCTGCTTGTTCATTTTTTTGGACACATGGTCTCATTTAGCCCAGGCTGGCCAACTTACTAAGTAGCAGAGAATGACCTTGAACTGCTGACTCTCTTGGTCCCAACTCCTGAGCCCTGAGACGACAGAGGCCCACCCCCACCCCCACCCCCACCCAGCCTTCCTTGATGCCACAGGCAACTCTACAGATATATGGGGGTCCCCTGGCCCCGGGCTCACCTGTGATACTGCGCTTGTAGCAGCTGGAACTCATCTTTGATTCGGTCACAGGAGTCAGAGGTGGTGAACTTGAGCTGCTGGGGGAGGTGGGAGGAGCCCTGCAGGGTGCAGGAGGGTGAGCAGTGCCCTGCCCCGCCCATGCCCCACTTCCTGGGCTGGGATTTACAGGCCCTGGCGGCCAAGAAAGGGCTGTGAGGCCCGTAGGCAATGGGGACACTTTTACACACTGGTCATTTGGAAGAGGTGGGCACCCATGGGGCGGGGTGCACCTCTGTCCTCCAGCTGCCCCCGGAGGAATTGCCCAGGAAGCCCCTCTAGGTCAAGGCAGGGTGGCATAGGCCTCCCTTCAAAGCCAGCATGGAAGAGGCACCTAGCTTACCACCCTACATTTCCTGGGGGTGCCCCATCACACCTGTTTCCTCAGGGGTGTGATCTTCAGGAGGGGACCCCCCCAAAGCTGCCCAGCCCCAGGGGTTCCTTTTGGGGTTCCCCCAGGCCCCAGCCAAAGCCACAGGGAAGTTATGGCCTTGGGGGGGGGGGGCAGAGAGAGAGAGAGAGAGAGAGAAGAGAAGAGAAGAGGAGAGAGTGCCGAGCTGGTAGCTGGGAGGGAGGGGTGGAGGAGCATGTACAGGGCCAGCATCTGAGGGCACTGGGTCAGGAGTTGGGGTGTAAGAGTCTCGGATCTGGGGAGCAAGGCTAGGGGCGGGGTGTGGGGAGCAAGGCCACTGGGAACTGGTGTGGGAGGCAACAGATGGGCCCTGGGGTTGGATGTGAGGGGGATGGAGCCCAGTGCTGGGGGGGTGGGGGACTGAGGGGTATCGGGCTCTGAATGAGGGTGCACTGGGCGTTATACGGGCACAGGGTTCCCCCCTCCCCAACCTTAGTGCTGAGGGTACAGGATGGGGGCTGGGAGGAGGAAGGCCGCTGGGGTGCAAGGCCTGCAGCTGGAGGAGGGACGAAGAGCCAGGCTGGGGGTGGCGCTGAGCCCGGATGGTGACGCCAGGCCCGCCAGGGCTGAAGGGAGAGACACGGGGTGCGGGGACTGGATTGGGGGGTAGAGGGCACCAGACTTGGGGACAGGGCAGATCTGAGGTAGAAGGAAGTGCAGGGCCGAGGTGATGGTGGGTGCAGGGCCTTGGACTTGGTGGCAGGCCAGTCTGGCGCTCTTAGAAAGCTGGGACTGGGGGGTGCAGAGTACAGAGGTGGGGGTGCAAGGTCTTGGACTGGAGGACATGCGCGCCTGGGGTGGGAGGGATGAAGGGCTTGTGCCTGGGGTGCTGCAGCTCTGGGCCTCAGGTCCAGAGCTGGGAGACAGGCCGAATTGCGGCTGTAGTGGGGTGCGGGCCCAAGACTGAAGACAGGCTGATCCGGACTCGGGGTGGGGGGTGAAGACCTTGGAGTCGGGATGGGCGAGGGAGTTGGAGGGAGGCGGTGAGGGGACTCTGAGCAGGGATCAAAGTACAGGGACCCGGGCTGAAGGATGCAGTGCTGGGCTAGTGGGGTGCGTAGGGCCTGGGTTGTGGGGTGCAAGGACCCTGGAGACGGAGACCAGGGCTAGGGGACAGGCCTGTGGGGGCTGGGGGAGCGTAGGGAGCCCCAGGGACAGGCCCTGGGCGGGGAGACAGACGGGATCCGACCTAGAAGGGCTGCAGTGAGCTGAGCTGGGGTGCAGGGAGAGCTCTGGGGTGCAGTACGCGGGGTTCCCCTTACCGAGTGCCGGCTTTGCGGAAACATCATGTCAGTCGCGGGGGGCGCGGATTGCGCCCCGGCTCGGGCGGCTCGGGGGGCGCCGGGCGGCCGCGCTTTGTCCCCGATCCACAGCTCCGGGGCCCCGCGTCCCGCCTCCTGCGCCGCCCGCCGCCCGCCCGCGCCGCCCGCGCTATTGTGTAATGGCGACGCGGTGCCGCCCGGGCTCCCGCTCCACCTGCCGCGCCCGGCACTGCGCAGGCCCGGACGCCCCACCCGTGACCTTGGCCCCGCGCGCCCCGCCCCTGCCACGGCCCGAGGCCTGCCTCTGTGTCCCCCGCCCCCAACCCCAAGGCCACCGACTCCCAGCCTGAGCGTCCAGGCTTCGGGGTGGATTTATGGAGTCCCTACAGCGTGCTACGTCCTCTTTGGAGTCGGGAGGGTTGGCACGGCTGGGGGGTACACTGGGCAGAAGAGTGACACCTGTTCCACAGAGGTAGGATGGGGGCCCAGGTTTGTAATCTACTGACTGGGGTGCAGAGGCAGGAAGATCAAGAGTTCCAGGCCAGCCTAGGCTACCAGAGAGCCTGTCTTAAAAACAACAAAAAGTAAGACATGGTTTGTGTTGGGGTACAAGACCGATTACGAGTGCTTGGGTAGGTTGAGGTAGGTGGAAGCCAGCCTGATATACACAGTGAATACAACCTGGGCTATGGGAGCCCTTACCTTATTTATTTGTTTGTTTGTTTGTTTGTTTGTTTGTTTAAGGATTTATTTTATGTATGTGAGGATGCTGTTGCTGTCTTCAGACACACCAAAAGAGGGCATCGAATCCCATTGCAGATGGTTGTAAGCCACCATGTGCTTGCTGGGAATTGAACTCAGGACCTCTAGAAGAGCAGTGATTGCTCTTAACGGCTGAGCCATCTCTCCAGCCCCAGGAGCCCTTATCTCAAAACATCAAAAATTTAAAGAGGGCCCCAGGAGATGGTGGTGGTCCATACCTTTAATCCCAGCACTCAGGAGGAGGAGGCAGGCAGATCTCTGATTTGAGGCCAGCCTGGTCTACATAGAGAGTTCTATGACAACCAGGGCTACACAGAGAGACCCTGTCTCATAAATAAAAAGTAAAAAGTTCCCCAGGTCCTAGTGTCATCCCAGCATTTGGGAAGCTGAGGCAGGAGGGTTATCACAACTCAGCATCAACCTGTGGCCCAGTTTACTGAGTAAGACCTGTCCAAAAAAATAAATAAATAAATATGCCGGTGAGGTAACACATACCTTTAATCTCAGGTAGCGGCAGGCAGATCTCTGTAAGTTCAAGGCTACCTTGTGAGTTCCATGAGCCCTGTCTCAAAAATAATAATAATAATAACAACAACAACAACAACATAAATAAATAAATAAATAAATAAACACATAAGGGGAAAATAGTTCTCTGGGCCAATATCATTTACCCCAACATTTCAGAGCTGAGGCAGGAGGACTCCTACAATTTCAGGCTAGCCTGAGCTATATAACAAGACCTTGTCTCAAACAGTTCCAGACCTGAGACAGATGGAGACAAATATCATCAAGTGTCATACTCAAATGGCCCACGAGGTTAGAGAGGAGAGACAGTGGCCAGCCAAGCTCAGCCAGGCCACGGCTATGTCAAACCCCAGTGGGGAGGTCAGTGGCCTCCCCCAGCCACACAAGGGAAGAGGAAGCCATGGAGGCTCCAGGCAGGCCTCAGATTCTGGTACCTTGGAGGCAGGAGTCCAAGCGGCTACTCCTGGCTGACCCATGCCTAGCTCATAGGGCTTTTGGGAAAGGTCCCAGTGTTGACCTGTGACATTGTCTTATCTTATTTTATAGAAACAGGCACTTTGTAGCAGAGGATAACCCTGAACTTCTGACCCTCCTGCATCAGACTATCCTTCCCTGTGATCATCATCCTGTTCCACTTTGGGGCATACAGACCCCCTTTCCGTGGCTTGCTGGCAGTCTTTGATTCCAACATGGCCAGAGTTGTCAAGTGTCATGGCAGCAGCTGGCCCTATGTGGCCACATCCCTGCCCTGACTTCCCAGCCTCTAGGATGGCACAGTTTCTGTTGAAGTAACTGCTCAGTACCAGACTCATCAGCTTAAGAGGATGGGACATCACCAAGGGAGGTACAGACACAGGCCTGACACCGGAGGTTAGGGCAGGCTACTGCAGGCCCAGGAATCACCATGTCTGTTGTTTTGAGACAGGAATTTGTTTGTTAATCTACAGGGCAGTGGTGGTACATGTCTTTAGTCTCATCACTCAGGAGGAAGAGGCAGGAAGATCTTTCTGAGTTCAAGGCCAACCTGGTCTACAGAGACCTCTCCAGGACAGCCAGCACTACATAGTAAGACCTCAAAAAGCCAATGGATGGGTGGATAGGTGGGTGTATGGATGGATGAGTGGGTAGATGGGTGGATGGATGGGTGGTCAAGTTGTATTTAATGCATGAACTGACATATAAACTAACTTATTGATTGTGGATGTCCAAGGACTTCCCTCATGCAGGACAGGTTGGGAGGTCTGGGATGAATTCTGCCCTAAGCCAGGCCTAGCCTTCTTACACACTCTCTGTTTTCAGGCTGGGTCTCACTATATTGCCCAGGCTGTCTTTAATTTTGGGATTCTTCTGCCTCGGCCTCCCCAAAAGCTGGGATAACAGGCTTGGGCCATGCAACCTGACTCTGTGTCAGGACATTCTTGGTTTTGGTTTTTATTTCACGCATCCCTGCATGCAAGTCTGTGTGCAACCACGTGCATGCGTGCATGCACTTCCAGAGGGAGTGGCTCTGTGCACATGGCCAGAGGGAGGTGTTGGGTTCCCTGGAGGGGGAGTTACAGATGGTGCTGTAACCACTGGGCCATCTCTCCAGTTACCTCTGCATCAGGATCTGGCTTAAACACTTGAATGGGAAGGAGCTACCAGTGTCCCTAAGAGAATGAAGAACTAGGGGCGCAGAGAGGGGAGTTGATGTGGCCAAAATCACACAGCAGTTGGCAGGGGGGCAGAAGTAGTCTTGGTTTCATTGTGTTGGGTCCTTTTGCGGGGTGGCATGAAGGCAGGTGACTCTAGGGTACTGGCTGGGGTGGGCTACATCCTGGGATTAGGAGCTGAGCTATTACCCAGAAGGCACTGGGCACCCTGTAAGGTGCTAGAGAAAGAGGGCTCTCTGTCAGCCTTCTCCTTTGAATTCTGGGGGATCCTGGGCTCTGTCAGTGCTGACCACTATGCCTGACTTCCAGCCATTCCATTCAAAGAGTGACACATGTCCCCAGACATCAAGTCCAGTGACATCACTGTCACCCCCAGATAAAAACTGGGTTCAATGGACAGAGTGTACCCAACAGGCACCACAGTAACCAGGCCGTGGAAGCAAGTGGATCAGGAGTTCAGAGCCATTGCCCAAAACACAGTTTGTTTCAGGACAGCCTGGGCTACATGAGACCCTCCCAAAAGAACCTCACATAAAAATTCCAGAATGGGGGCTGTCAACCTGTCACTCAAAACAAAATGGTTTTCGTCCTGGACTGTGGGAGTCCAGCTTCCCCTGACACATACATTCCACTCTTCACACTCAGCCTGCAGCTTTGAGTCCTTGGGGCCACTCATTGTGATTACCTGTCTCAAGTATCCAGCTATGGGACACTCACGTCCTTCCTGGCTGGGATACAAAATGACCAAAAGGCAACATGTGAGGGCCCAGTGTTAGTGAGAGGCCAGGGCAAATGATAGTCCCTGAACAAAGGCCCCCCTCCGTGAGCAGGTGGGAGTGGGGCTCGTCTGTCAAGATCTGGAGCTTCAGGCCGGCCACCCTGGCTGGTACCTAACTGTGAGTTCTGATATGGGCTGAGTTCCCCATTATGGACTCTTTGCTATGTGCTCCCTCTGTGAACATATACTGAGCACTGACTGCCAGGTGGTTCTGTATGAGGACATGCAGCCTTCAACCTGAGAAGGCGCCCACCTGTCTTCCCCCCCCCATGCCTTCCCCTCCCTGACACTGCTCTCCCTGCCTCAGGGCCTTTGCACAAACGCTGTCTGTGTTTATTGTTTTGTTTGTTTGTTTGTTTGTTTGTGGGATCCAGGCAGAGTCAAGACTGGATGTGTGGATGGTCAGTATTTTTAGGACTTTATATACATTTTCTTCCTTTTTGAGCTCGACATGGTGGAGTACATCCTCAGCTACTTAATGAGTATAAAGCCAGCCTGGACTACTTGAGTGAGTCCTTCAGCCAAAACTTCCAGGCTGGGGGTGTGGTGCAACTCTGAGTGAGCACAGGCCCTGGAATCCCCAATGCTTCAAACAATAACAACAACAACAAAACAACAACTGGACACACAACCATCCAGGACTATGCCTTCACTGGCTCACCTTGGGGTTCCCATTTCTTCACCACTCAGCCTTGACCCAGCAGCGACTGTGACCTCTGCCCCCTCACTTGCTGTAATGTAAATGTCATGTACATGTAGGTGTCTAATTTGCTCATCCTGCCTTCATTCCTTTCACCTCCAGAACCTCAGACAAGGACCAACACTCAAAATGCTTGGTTTTATTTTATTTTAGTTTTTTTTTTTTCTTTTTGAGACAGGGTTCATGTAGCCCAGGCTGGCCCCCAACTCCTTTTGTAGCTAAGGCTGACCTTGAACATCTGAGGCCCTTGCCTCCACATGTGGTTTATGCAGCACTGGGAGTGGAGTCCAGTACCTCCTGGGTATGTGGGATGGCAGAGACTGACAGGAGCCTGTGGCCTGGCTGAGGGGACTGGAATCCCCCTTGGCAGTGTCCTCAGGGACTGTGTCTTGTGTTTGTGAGATTCTCTCTGTTCAGGGCAACCTGACTCACCTGTGGGAGCTGGCACCTCAGATCAGGGAGTCACCTGAGGTGTTAAAAGGCTTTTAAGGTCTTGCCCAGCCTCCCTGGGGACTGTCGGTATAATTCTGAGGTTGAGTGTGTCTCTGGAGACACCTGGGGTTATTTAGGGAGCAGAAAGGCCTGGGCTCCCAGATGGTCTGAGATGGTTCCTGAGGTGCTCAGCAGCCGATGCCTAAAGCGCAGTGATATCAATCTCCAGGTTTCTGTTTGTGAGGTGGCTTATGGGAGGCAGAGGCAGGAGAATCAGGAACTCAGGGGCATCCTCTGTTACTTAATTGAGCTTGGAGCCAGCCTGGACAATGCAAGACTTGTTTCAAAAAAAAAAAATCCTTGTGGCTGGAAAGTTTGCTGAGTGGGTAGAGGACTTTTCATGGACCCACAAGGACCCAGGTTCAAAGTGACACGTGGCTGGGCTTGTGACACAGATGCTGTTTCAGGTGACAGGAGGGAACACAGGAGGATCCCTGGGGAGCCCTTGGCTGGCCTGGACTCACTGCTGCACTCTAGGCCCAGAATAAAAGGGAGGGGGCAGGAGGGACAGCCCAGTGGTTACAGCACAGAGGATGAGGCTCAGTTCACAGCACTCACATGGAGTTCACAACAGTATGTGAGCCAGCTTCAGGACACCCAACACCCCTTCTGGCCACTGTGGGTACCGCATGCACAGCATGTACAATCATGCAGGCAGATAAACACTCGCAGATAAAAATAAATCTTTAACATAAAAGAATTTAAAACCTTAAAACAAACAAAAAACAAAACAGCTTAGTAAGGAGAGAGGCCAGAGCACATCATTTTTTGTGGTGGTTGTTGTTTTGTTTTTTATTTTTTGGGGGGTGTTGTTTCATTTTTTGAGACAGGGTTTTTCTGAGTAGCCCTGACTCTCCTGGAGCTCAATCTGTAGACCAGGCTGGCCTCAAATTTACAGAGATACCACAGCCTCTGCCTCCTGAGTGCTGGGATTAAAGGCGTGTGCCATCACACTCTGCATTCCAAATACAGCCATTTAGTACAGGGAAGGACCAGCTTGAGCTGACTGCCAGCTGAGGGCTACCACAGATCTCCCACATCAACCTTACACATACAGTGTCACCCATCCTGAGTGAATCCGGATTGTACTTCCTTTGCAACAGTAGGCTGAGTACGATGAGTTCTATAATTTAAAGTTGAGAATTTTCTCAGTAAGTAGCTTTGGCTGCCTAAAGGAGGTCTGAGGGGCTCAGAGAGGTCAACACAGGGCTCTAAAGACATACAGATCCCTGGGAAAAGTGAGATTCAAACTGGATCCTGACCTGGGAGAACCAATCACAAGGTGAAGTGGTGTCTCCAAGTGCTGGCACTGACCTACTCAAGTCCTGCTGGGAATGTCTGATGGTCATACTGTGTGTCATTAGACCTAATGGTATATGCTGGGGAGGCAGGGATTCGAACTATGGTCTTCAGGTTTGCCCAGCACACATTCCCCCAACTCATGGCTCTGGGGTCTTCAGAACTGAAATGAGCTATGTTATTGTTGCCCAGGTGTGTGGGAAGCCAGTGGCCTCTGAGGGGGGCTGCTTACCTGTGATGGCCATGTCACCCAGGTGTTTGGGAAGCCAGTGGCCTCTGAGGGGGGCTGCTTACCTTCGATGGCCATGTCACCCAGGTGTTTGGGAAGCCAATGGCCTCTGAGGGGGGCTGCTTACCTGCGATGGCCATGTCACCCTCTTCCCATAATCCTTGTGTGTCTACCCACACCACATCACTTCTCTTTTTGAGTTAATTTTGAAAGCACACAGCTCCATCCACTCTGTCTCTTTGTCTCTCTTTCTATGAAATGAGTGTTAGGCCTAAGTTAAAGACTCAAAAACTTGAGTTTTTAACTTGCAAAGAATCCGGAACTAGCCAGTCCTCCACATACATTAATTCCTGAAACTGGGCCAAGCTGGGAGCCACAGATGGTCATCCCTAGAGACACTTATGCTCAGCACCCAGGAACCACACAGGGACTGAGCTGGTCCGGTAGTGACTCCTCCCCCAGGATATCCCAGCTCCAGAATCCGGAGCCCTGTGGGCAGGGCCACACCCCATTTTTTAACATCAAAATTGATAAAATGCCTAATAGTTGCAGAAGGCGAAGGCTGCATTTCTAGTATAGGCCACACGGGGGCGGAAGCTCCCCAGATTTGGCAGTCTCCCCCCCCCCCCCAAAAAAACTCCCACCTGTGGAAGGCCTGGTGGGTGCTGATGTCATTTCCAGGCTTGGAGAGCTCAGGCTCTCTGAGGGTGCTTCAGACTGACCAGCATGGCCTAGAAGGCTAGTCCAGGGAGACCTCCAGGGTGATTCAGACACTGGGCTAGGTCGTCCCTAGTGGGATATCTTGGGCTCTGCAGGGTGCTAAGTCCAGGCTTCCCATTTCATGCCAGGAGCTCTCCCAATGCGACAGCTATGTTGTGGGGTCTTCACTAGGGGTTGAGCCAATCCTCTCCCCACCATGCCCCATCCCCTCACTGTGGGATTCTAGGTGGACCTCCACCCCTGACCACACCCCCAACCCCCCCTCACTGGGGGCCTCTAGGCCTTGACTGTATTCCAAACAGTACAGGTGGAAGCTACAAGGCAAGCTGTGTGAGGGGCTTGAGGCGGTCATGTTCTCACTGGAAGCCTGCTGATTCTGGACTGGAGTGGAAGATGAATTCATGAGGAGGTAGATTTAATATCTCACAGAACAACACTGAAGACAGCTACCTAGAGGAAGAAGCATTTGAGCTAAGGTTTTTGAAGCAAGTATACAAGTTCGCTATTGCTGTCTAAGCTAGAAGGGTCACTGACTGACCGCCTCCAGTTACCTGGCCCAAAGCTGGAAGCTAGGGACATGCAGTATATGGGTCCTGTCCTTGTCTTGTAGGGAACCAGGTTGGGTCCAGTCTCAAAGGAGGATGGGAGAAAAAAATGATAAACAGTTCTTGGAGGGTGGATGTTGAGGTGGCTGCCGCTGATGCTTTGGTAGGAGGATTGCAGTGAGTGTGAGAAACAGAGGAAGTGAGTAATGCCCACACCAGTGCTCAGGAGGCAGAAGCAGACAGAGCTCCGCGAGTTCAAGGCCACCCTGGTCTACAATAGCAAGTCCAAAATAGCCAGGGATACATAGTGAGACCCTGCCTCAAAAAACAAAGCAAAACAAAACAAAATCCCCACTCCCCATTCTCCCTAACTATCTCTAAGCAGGAAAGTGAGCTGCTGCAGCTGGGCCTGGAGAGAAACGCTTGACCTTGAAGCTCTGGGAGGCAGAAAATGGAGGCGCTGAGAGGCTGGTCTCTGGATTCGAGTTGATATTCCAAAAGAATGGAGTTGGGAGAACAAAAGGAGAAAGCTGATGTTTGAACCAGGAACTGGGTGATCTGCTCCATCAGGCCGGCCACTCTGCCATGGCGGTCCTTTCCACAGCGGCCACCAGAGGGCGCCATAGGAGTCAGCATCTTCCTAGACCACCTCTGTCAGGGTCAAAGCCCAGTCCCTGCTGCCCTCCTCCCTGCCGCCCTGCTCTGTTGCTCTCCCTCCTCCCCTGTGCAGCCACAGGAGCCCTCATGCTGCTCAGCACAGGCTGTCCTGCCCCAGGGCTTTTGCCCAGGCTGTGAGCTCTTGCCTGGGACAACCTTGTAGACAATCTACCAGAGAGGCCCTCACTCATTTCCTCAAATGCTCTGCCACTCTCCTGCCTCAGCCTCCCACATACCTGGGACCACCTGATTTACTGGTATATTTTTTGAAGTATAATTCAAATGTTGTGAAATTCAAATTGCAGAGTGTGTGACTTAGGTGCCCTCAGTGTACTTCAGATTGTTCAGCTATCTGACCTAAAACATTTCATCTTCACCCAGTTCCATCGTGTCCTCCAAGGTCCCTCCATGCCATCAGGTGTCAAAGCCTTGCTTCCGTTCACTCCAGTGGGTGAGGGACTGTACCGCCTGCCCATCCATCACCACAACTGGCTGTTCCCACTTGGGGTTTATGAATGAAACTGTAACCGATCAGAGTTTTGTTTCCACTACTATTGATTATCAGAGTTCCTGAGACAGGGTCTCATGTAGTTCATGTTAACTCAGGCTAACTCATGTAGCTCAGGCTAACCCCAAACTTACCATGTAGCTGAGGATGACATTGGTTTACTGACCTGCCTCCCAGTGACCAGTGTGCCCCACACTTGGTTTATGTGCACTGGGATGGATTCCAGAACCTCGACATCCATCCACCTTATCCCCACCTCATTCCCCACCCCATTCCCCCTCACCTTCCCAGTGCAGCCTCTGCCCCTTCCTGTGGTGTTCAGGCTGGTGTGAGTCTCCTGCTAACTGGCACTGTAATCACCCTTCATGCTCCTGGGGGGTTGGTGCACACTTGCACAAAGCCCAGAGAGGTGTAGCTGGAGAGGTGACTCTCAGTTAAAGTTCTGAAAGCCAGAAATGTGGCTCTAGGTGGTCATCTCAACACTCAGGAGGTAGAGGCAGGAGAATCACTGTGAGTTTCAGAGCAGCCTGGGCTATAGAGTGAGATCTTGTCTTAAGATTTAAAAAAGAAAAGATAAAAGAGAGAAGTAAAGATGATTCAGACTGGACGAGGGAGCCTGCTCTTTGGGGCTCCTAAGCGATGACTCTGAATGTCACAGGTTACTGAGGGCTAGGCACAGCTTGGGGACAGTCCTTTCCAGTCTGTGTGAAGGTCTTGGGTTCCCCCATCCAGTCCATTCTTGAGAGCTCCCCAAGGCCTCTGTGGTACCCATATCTTTGTCCAGGTTCTGAGACAGGGAGTGGCCTTGTCCCCAACTCAAGATGGACTCATAAGCCTTCCATCCCCGGGGTTCACAGGCCAAGGCTGAGAAAGAAGGGAGTGGCTGGGCAGGCTGCAGGGTGTGGCAGTCAGACTTTGTCTCTAGGGCCTCAGCTGGGGGGATACTCTCAGGCCACTGCCTCTGCTCAGGCCTCAGTTTCCCTCTGGTGCTCTTTATTTTGAGACTCAAGCTCACTAACACCACAGGGTAACTTCTTCTCATTCTTCTTCTCCTTCTCCTTCTCCTTCTCCTTCTCCTTCTTCTGCTTCTTCTTCTTTTTTCTTTTTTCTTTTGAGACAGGGTTTCTCTGTGTAGCCCTGGCTGTCCTGGAACTCACTCTGTAGACCAGGCTGGCCTTGAACTCAGATATCCACCTGCCTCTGCCTCCCGAGTGCTGGGATTAAAGGAGTGCGCCACCACTACCCGGCCACAGGGTAACTTCTAATTTCTCCTGCTCTGCTCAAACTTGTAATCCTCTTGTCTTGGGCTCCCTGTTGCTGGGATGATAGGCCTGCACCACAGGGCCCAGTTTTTTGGGTTATTTTATCTATTTTTCTTTCTTTGTTTCCTTCCTTCTTTCTTTCTTTTTTTTTCCCAGACAGGGTCTCGCTATGTACACTTGACTGTCCTGGAACTCACTAGCTTAGGCTATCCTTCAACTCAAAGACATACCTGTCTCAGCTTCCCAAGTAGAGCTACCAGGTGTCACCACTGAGGGCCACACAGATGTAAGGACCATGTGCAAGTCTGTGCTCTGTGCTCCCAACTATAAAGGACTACTTTTGCAGTGCCGGCACACAGCTGAGGGAAAGGGACACGGAAGCCTTCTGTGACAACCCCTACTCCCCATCCTACCCCCAAAAGTAACAGCCTAGAAAGACAGCTATCCACCAGACCTCTTAAGAACTGTTAAGGATGCTGAAGTGTAGCCTCTCCACAGTGGACGGTTCCCGACGGGTCTGGGCAGGGTGCGGGTGGGGAAGGACTCAGTTTCTCTAAGGGGCTGGCCATGGGGAGTTTAACTATGCTCCTGTACGTAGACGGGCAGCACAAACTGGACTTGTGGGTTTTTTAATTTTTCTTTTCTTTTTTTGGGAGGTCACAAAGTTGGGGGTAGACCCGGGAGGGCTGGGAAGTGAGTGTGATCAGGGTACATGATATGAAATTCCCAAATAATAATAAGCAAAATGATGTTGGAGGGGGGGAAGACCTGGGCCACCATGCTCAGTGGTTATCCGTTCTTTAATGGTTTCGTGTCCCCATGCAGGGGGCTGGGTGTCACCGTCATTGAAAACAAGAGTTATCCTGGGTCAGTTTGGAGCACAGGAATCACCAGCCCCAAACCAGCTGAGGCAGGAGAAAGCTGCAGTTCGGGCCAGTCTGGTTTACAACCTTCAGACTGTACTTCCTCCGTGGTACATGCACATGGTCATGGGTATGCTCACACACGTGGAGGCCAGACTGGTCATCGGGTATCCTCCACTATGCCCCTCTGCCTCTTTGCTCTGGGCCAGAGAATCTCACTGACTCCAGTCTGCTAGGCCATGAGCACCTGGATTTATATGTCTCCACCTCAGTGCAGGGGTGCACAGACATCTGTGGCCGTTGTGTTTGAACTCAGGCCCTCATGCTTGCCTAGAAAGCCCTCTTAGGAGCTGAGTACCCCCCTCAGCCCCTGGGACTCCTCCCTGCTCCCCCCTCCCTTTTGACAGGGTTTCTCTGTGTAGCTCTGGCGGTCCTGAAACTCACTCTGTAGACCAGGCTGCCTTAAAACTCACAAGAGACCCACCTGCCTCTGCCTCCAGGGTGCTGGAATTAAAGGCATGCACCACTGCCTGGCTACTTGGAGCCGTTTCTTGGTGACAATTTACCAAGTGATCCCTAACCCATGAACCCAAACAGAGCAGATCACAGGGGCTGGAGGGATAGGATGGCTCAGTGGGTACAGTACCCGCTGCTCCTGCAGAGGACCCAGGTTCTGTTCCCAGCATCCACATGTGGGTTCACAGCCATCTGTAACTCCAGTTCTAAAGAAGCGCTGCCCTCACAGACATGAATGCAGGGAAAGCATCAGTGCACATAAAAATAAGATTAAATTATTTTAAGAAAAGGGAACTATATATGCACACAAACATAAATGTGAACAGGCATGATGGCACATTCCTGTCATCCTGACACTGGGAGGTCAAGGCTCAAGGGGTTGCACCTGGGAGTTGCATGAGGAACTTTGACTTCATTGGGCCACCCAGGAGCCCTTTGTCTGGGCTGTGAACTACTGGGGTGGGGACAGAGGCCCCGATAGGAGAGTTTCGGGGTAATAATCTCTCCACAACCCCAATCAGCTAGTAAATGGAGACTTTGACCCTCCCCTTGAATGTCTTATCTCAAGGCTGGGCAATCAGGCAGGGACTGGGTCGGAACACATGCAGCACAGCCTTGATTTTTTAATGCACTGATTGAGCACTGACTGTGTACTCATGCCTCTTTCTGGAAGGTGAAAAACACTACTCAGGTTTGTGAGTTAGTTCACACTTAGGGGACTCAGATTGGCCCATCAACAGGGAACTTACCTGCCTGGTATATGTGGGGTCCCAGGTTCTACCCCAGCACTGTAGAAGGGCAAACTACATGCATGGGCGTTCACATGCAGAGCAACAGAATAAATTGGTGCTTGGTATACAACAGGCAGACTGTTAATGCTTACTCCACACCTGCCAGTAAGCCTGTTTGGCAGCAGGTGCTTTATAATCTCATATACATACACACACACACACACACACACACACATATATATATATATATATATATATTTATCAGGCAGCACACTAATAGGAAGTGCTGCATCAGTGCTTAGTACACAGTAGCACAGTAGGAGATGTATACAATATCTGGTATACAGCAGGTACAGCATTCATGTTTAGCATATGTTGTATATATGGGGAAAAAAACTCAGTTTATATACCCTATATTGAATGTGGCAGTTACATATGCGTGTTCCCTCAAGGCCTGGTATACAGTAGATATGATATTAATGCCTGAGCTACAGCAGGCTGCTCTACAGCAAGCATTTTGTTCATACTTGTGACCTGTGTCGTAGTTAGCGAGTGCTGAATGAATATACTGTATACAGTAGGGCTTGAATTTTTGCCTGGCACACAATAGACCTGCTTAAGAATGAATGAGCGAGCCAGGTCAGTGCGTTTTCTCATCCGCAGGCGGTGATGGCCTCTGCAGGCGCTCGCTCCAGGTAAGAACTGCAGCCTCTCCTGGCCTCGCGCTCCTAGCACAGTCTCGGCGAGCCGAGAAGAGCAGAGAGGAGCCGAGCACAGCCGAGCGGCACTTCCCGGAGCTGAGAGTTTAGCCTCCGGAAAGGAACAGAGTTGGGGTGCCAAGTCCTCCCCTTTCCCACAATCCTCTGCGTCCGTGCCCAGCTGTGGACCGCTCAACTCCTTCCCACGTCGACGCAACCCCACGCGCGCCTGCGCTGCGCCCTCCAGATCCCGCCCCCGAGCGGCGAGGCCCCGCCCCCAGGCGATTCTTGAGTCCTGTCCCTGCTGCGCGCGCGCGCGCGCGCAGCCGTGCGGCTCCTCCCATTGGCCGCGCCGCCTGCCCATCGCGGGGCCCGTGGCAGCGCTTCAGGTCGTCGGGCGCCGGCGCTCGGTGGCGACTGCTGCGGGTGGCGGCGGCGGCTGCGCTGCACGGCGCGGACGGTGGACGCGCCTCTGCGGCCGGGCCAGGCCTTCGGGGAACCCGGACGAGGCAGGGCCGGGCCGGCGGCGGCCGGGGGACCGCGACGATGACTCTGGAGTCCATGATGGCGTGTTGCCTGAGCGACGAGGTGAAGGAGTCGAAGCGCATCAACGCGGAGATCGAGAAACAGCTGCGGCGGGACAAGCGCGACGCTCGGCGCGAGCTCAAGTTACTGCTACTCGGTGAGCTGCGTCCCCGTGCGTTGGGACCTATGTCACCGGGACCGGGTGGGTGCATGGGGCATCCGGGCCTTGCCAGGGTCTCCGCGCACGCAGGGCGCTGAACCCGCCGCAGTCTCTGGTCTCGGGCAAGTAGCGCGCGGTGACAGCCGGGTGCGACCTCTCCAGACCGCTGCCCACGGCCCGTCGGGCCACCCCAGGTGTCCTCGGGGCAACTGGTCAGCGCTACCCTGCAGCGGTCAGCCCTTCAGGGCTCGCTGCACCCTGAGCGGTGCAGGTGACTTGGGCCTCTGGTGGCCAGCCTCTCCCGTGTGGTCCCCTGGGCTCAGCCTGTGCGACCCTTTGTGGCTAGTCTCTCTGTTATCCAGGCCATAGATTCGTTCGGGGTCTGCCTCCTGCCTCTGATATCCGAGGCTAGTTTCTGCATGTGCATCTGCTGGCCACGTCGGTCCCCAGAACCCTGGGAGACTTGCTTTCTGTCGCTCCTGAGAATTCTTGCATGGAGCTGGCCCCTGGCCCTGCCGCACCAAGTAGGCTGTCTCCTTTTCCTTTGTCCCCACATAGCCTTGGGTGAGCCTTGTAAGCTCTCTTGCCCCCACGATACCTCTTTGGCTTCCAGATTCCCCAAGACAGTTCCCGAAGGGTTGCACCCTCTTCTCTACCTCCAAGGACTATACACCCAAACGGTCCTGCTTTGCTCCTGGCTTGTTTTTCGTGGGTACTCACTATTCTCCCTCCGTGTTCAATGGATCCTCTGAATTACTCCACATTGGAGCTGGGTGCAGGAGAGTGGGTGGCTTTTCTTCTTTGGGCTTCTGTTGCACCTGAGCTCAGTAGGTTGACAGCAATCAGCCTTGCAGCCTCCCTGCCCCTGTCCTGCCTCCTGGGGGTCCAGTCTTGTCCTCTCCCCACCCTGCCCACCCCATGGAAGCTCAACATGTGTCTGTCACTCCCTGGGGTTCTGACTCCTCAAGGCCCACCTGTTGCTGGGAGCCAGGGAGCCCAGGTCCTCTTGTTGTCACCCCAAATAAGAGCCCAAAATGAGGGCGGGGTGGCCTGGGCCCTGTGGGGTTTACAAAACAGACTGGGGAGCTCTGCCTGCCCCTCCCAGCTCCCAGGTGAGCTGCAGTCTAGGAATAGGGACCCAGGACAAAGGGAGAACCTGAGGGAAGGACTGTGGGGAGCCTTTGACTAGGAGGGGTGGAGGACAGTGATACTTGAATTGTCCCATGGGAGGAGTCAGGTGGGGGCACCTTTTGTCTTCTGTTGCTGTGGCCCATGTGGGTTCTCAGAGTCATGGAGCCTTGGTTACTTCTCCCCAACATGGTGGAATTCCGTCAAAGCTCTGTGCAGCTTTCCAGGAAGGGAGGGGTAAGAAGAGGACAGAGCAGCCCAGAGCAAACAGCAGTGGCCCCAGGGTAGCCATATGGTGGGGGTACAGTGTGGTCCTAGCTGACCTCTGCAGCTTTCTGTTGAGGGGTGGTGGTAGAAGCTGCCAGGTAAGGATGACATTGGATGACTGAGCCCAATGGTGTGTCATCCCAGCTCTGTCCCATCCCCAAAGCTGGCTTTGAAGTCCCCTCGGATTCAGGAGGACTCCCTGGCCCTCTGTGCTGTGGCCTGGCTAAGCTGACCAGCAGCTGAAGTGCTTTGTATTAACCTGTGCACAGCACCATGCCTCTACCCTAGACCATTTGGTTCTTAGCTGCCACCTGTGCCCTCAGGGCACCTGTGTCTGCACTCACACCCTTTCCACAGAAGGGTCTTCGCCTGTTGTGGAGACTGGGGATTGCAGAAAGATAAAGGGAGGACAAGAGTAAGCATTGGGCACTGCTCAGAGTCTTGCTGTGAGGGCTCACCGGAGGAGGTGACCATGACCTTGGTTCTCTAGCAGTCTGTGTCCCAGGTATTGGGGGTGGGGGGGTTGTGAGACCTGATCCACCCTCCTGCATGAAACCTCGATGATGCACTGCCCCTCATTTCACATCAGCTGTCTGGAGGGTAGAGACCCTGTGCCCTACCGCCTGAGGAGGATACAGGCCAGGGATTGCTGTCCTGGAGCCCTGCCTTCTGGAGCAGCAGGGTCCTCCGCCCCATACCCTGAGTGGTCCCTTTGGGAAGAGCTCCCTCTGTGTGCAAAATTCTGACCTCTTTCCCACCCTCATACTGGGTCTGCACCTGTGGCAAATGGTCTGGGAGTGAGATTTTTATCCTGTCCTGTTCTGCCAGTCCCTGTGTGGCCTGGGGAGATTGGTCAGCCAGGCAGAGAGTTGACTGCCAGCTTGTTCTTGGGGTGGGTGTCCTGGTCACTGCAGAGTAGTGAGCTGCATCCCTAGACATCACTCAGTGTACCCAGGCTTAGACCCCCCCTTGAGTCATGCATGGTGGTACCTGATATAAAATAACTTGCAAAACTAACTGGTGGCCAGCGCAGGTTCTCAGAACTGAAGCCACACAAGACTGTGTGCACCTTCCTGCTATAGGGTGACACTCTAGGCTTGTCCTGGGACCCTCAGGTGGCTCTGGTGGTGAGCAGCCCTTCTGGCCGACAAGGCTTCTAGCTCCACACTCAATGCAGCTGTTCAGAGGTCCCTATGGCCTAAGACTCTGCAGACTCTAGGGGCCTCTGCCTTCCTGTGTGGCTCCAGGCTGGGGCAGAGCAGTGCTGTCACTGAGGAGCCAGCCACCCAGAACTCTTGCTTGGAAATCCCTGTCCCTGAGGCCGGGCAGGGCTGGGCTCAGCTTTCTAAATAAAGCAGGAGGTTGGCTCCCAGCTTCCTGTCCCAAGCCGTGGGCTGGGCGGCCAAAGGCCAGGGATCCGGCGGGGGTGGCCCAAGGGTTGGGCCTGACTTCTGCCCTGGGAAGGAGGCCTCAGCTGGCTCCCTACTTGCTGCTTCTTTCTCCAGACCCTGGTGGCTTCAGGCCATCTCAGGAGGCCAAGGATGCAGTGCCCCTCTCCCATGAGGTTCTTGAACTGATTCCCAGCAAGACATATTCCATCCCCAGCACCATACAAACCAGGTGTTTAGGGTTCAGGCCGGAAGTCAGGAATTAAAGGTCATCTCAGGCTATGTAAGGAGTTCCAGACCAGCCTGGGCAGACCCTGTCTCCAAAAGAGGGGATAGGTTGTATCTCTAAGGACTTGGAGTTTCCACCCGTCCAGAATTGAACTCTGGTGAGGCATATCCTGAGTCTAAAGTGGCTGGAGCAGTGGTGACCTGCATGGGTTTGCCTCTTTCTCTGTAGAGGACCCCCTTGCTCCAGCTGGCACACAGTACCTATGGCTCTGCTAAGGAGAGGCTGTGTGGCTCTAGGAGCATGGTTACTACAGACAGACAGACAGGCAGGCAGGCAGACAGAGACAGAGAAACAGAGATAGAGATCAGCCATCAGCCTGATGCTGTTTGTGCCTTCAGGAGTCTCTCTATGTCCCCAGGAGTAATACAGCCAGGGTGTCACTGGAGGAACAGCAGGATGGGGATGATAGCCAAGGCAGGGTAGAGCTAAAGTGCCTTCAGAGCTGAGTTGCATTCCCTGGCTCTACACAGTGGCATAGCATTTAGAAGACCAAGTGTGAACAGGGTGGTACTTCACTGTTGTTCAGCATCCCTGCTGTCCCATGTAGCCATGTTTGCAGGTCTGTGCTTCAGTTTCCCCATGGCTAGGTGGCTTGAGAGCTGAGGCTGTTTCTGGTGTTTCCTTGGTGCCTGTGCCATCACACACAGGCCTCTTGGAGTCGATGCTTTCCTTAGCGTGAGTGCTTGATGGTCACACATGTCCTCAATATGCTTCTGGGATGGGATCAAGTACCACTGTTGTCCCATGCTGTGGCCTCTGCTTAACACTGCGAGCTGTGCTGTTCTGTTCTTTCTTTCTTTTTTTTCCCAAGGATTTTATTTATTTTATGTACATGAGTACACTGTATCTTCAGACACACCAGAAGAGGGTATCGGATCCCATTACAGATGGCTGTGAGTCACCATGTGGGTGCTGGGAATTGAACTCAGGACCTTTGGAAGAGTAGTCAGTGCTCTTAACCACTGAGCCATGTCTTTATATCCAGGCCTCAGTGGCCTCATCTGTCCCTGCTCCATGGGAAATGCTGTGGGTTGGTGTGAGGCAGCGTGGCACTAACTACAGTGTGCTCCTACACTCTTGCATGTTCTTGGGAACTCCACACGTGTATGTCCAGCTGTGCCCACAGCAATGTCTGCAGATGTGTGCTGCTCAGGGTGTCATGCTGCCAGCCGCAAGGGTTCTCTGTCTTTATTACGATGTCCCCAGCCAGACTCCACTTCTGCAGGGGACTGAGCACAGGCTTCTGGGTTGCCACAAGGTCTAAGGATGGCTGAGTAACAGAGTGTGGTCACTCTAGGGAACAGGGTGATATTGCCTCATGGCCGGTGCTCCACATAGTGGGCAATAGTGCCCTGCCATGGGCAATTGTCTGAAGTTGGGCCTGCCCACTATTGACAGCTCTGACCCCAGACCTGGCATGTCAGTGTCATGGATGGTGGAGACAGCCCTTGTCACCACAGGTGTCAGCTCAGCTCTGTAATGAGGAGCAGCACCACCCCAGGGCTGACATGCCAGAGTTTGCACTTCCTACTGTCCTGCCCCCACCCTAGTAACCCTGTTTTCGCCCACAGGGTGCCCCAAAGGGAGGGCCATGTGGTGGACACAGGATGACTGGCATGGTACTGTTTGGATTCAGGAGCCTGATGGGTCTCATTAAGTGTTGTCAGGGAGGGGACCCCGCCCTTGCCTATAGGAGGGACAAGATTTTGTTTTCTGCCTTGTAGCCCAGGCTGGCCTCACAGTCACTATGTAGCTGATGGTGACCTTGAATTTCTGAGTCTCCTGCTTCCACCTGGAGCGAATGCTGGGATGACAGGTGTTCACCACTGAGCCTGGTTTATGGCAAGCTGGGGATAGAACTGGGGACCTCACATGTACCCAGCCGGTACTCTACCACTCAGTAACAGATACAGCCCTGATTTTTCTTGAGCCTGGGGCCATTATGCAGCCCAAGCTGGTTTCACACTTCCAACCCACGGTGCAGGTTTGTTACATGCCTTACCTCAAGAGGTGTAAATCCGGAAGGCCAAACCTTCAGACTGCCTGGGTGTGGCGCACCCCTTTGATCCCAGCACTAGAGAGGCAGCAGCAGGCAGATCTGTGAGTTCCTGGCCAGCCTGGGCTACAGAGTAAGATCCTGTCTAAAACCTTCCAACAGGTGGACAAGCAGACCTTTGCTGTCAGCAAGTGTCAGCTACGGATAGAGTTGCAGGGCCTGGTATCCGTACCTAGGGACATACAGAGGCAAGACAAGGTCACATCAGGCACCTCTGGCTCTGTGGAGTTTCATAAAGGCCTGTGGTAGCCCAGTGCAGGGGACTTTGCTGCTGGTTGGGAGTTTCTCAGTGGGGTGCATAAGGCTCACTTTGGCTGCGGTACAGTAGGTAACACATGTCCTATCAGCCACTGGTGTGGCCTGTGACCCTCTGAGGCCATCAGTGTCCACACCTTGGGCTCTCTGGGAGACTTTGCTTCCAGCCTGGAGATAAGATCATGGTCGCAAGTCCAGAGGCTAGTGCACGTGGCCTGTGACTGCTGGTGGCAGCTGTCACTGGGCAGCTGTGACTTTCACTACCCTGGGCTCTGTCATGCCCCAGTACACAGGTGTGCTCGTATCAGGCCACTTCAGTGCTCCTCGACTCAGTTCCCTGAAGTGGACCTCAGTGACAGTTCCTGTATCTGAGGCTGTAGGTGCTTGGGCCACATCAGCCCAGGGGTGACACTTCCACCCCTGACTCTTAAGTGTGGGCACTTGAGTTTCTGAGGGCCTACCTGGGAGGAGGCAAACTTGGTAGTGTACAAACATGGAGCTCTGCCTCTTCCAGCATCCCTGTAGCCTGGGTTATTCAGGTTGGGAGGGCTTTCCTGCCTCACCTTCCCACATTACAGGTTCTGGCACCTACAGCCATCTAGCAACCTTTGTGGGGCAGCTCTGAATTCCACACTGCCTGCATTAAAACACGGAGTCCAGATGTGAATGCCAGGCCAGGGAAACACAGCTAGAGTCTACATGCTTCCAACCTCATTCTCCCATTCATCCATCCATCCACCTACCAATCCACCCACCCATCCATCCACCCACCCACCCATCCACCCATCCACCCACCCATCCACCCGTCCACACACCCATCCACCCACCCACCCACTCATCCATTCCTTTACTCTCCCCATACACATTCATTTATCCCTTTTCCAACTGTCTGTTTATTCACCAGTCTGTCTGCCCCTCCTTTACAGCATCATCTTCCTTGTTCTGTCATCCTCCTAGGGTGGAGGCTTATTCCCTCTGTGTCCTCTTGCTCTAGGTGAGGAACTCTGAGCAGCCTATTTTAGGTCTGGCTTGTGGCCACCCTTTCTTGCCATCTACTTGGTGTTAGCACAGCATAGCCCCTCATAGTGGTGCAGTAGGCTTGCTGTGTGATCAGCCAGCTCCAACCTTGTCCTCCTCCATGGGTACCTCTGACCTTCAGGTGGATTTGACTATGTAGAGGAACATCTGCAGGAGGATGCCTGCAGAACTCCAACATCAAGGCACCCCAGCACAGATCCTGCTGAGGACTACAGGGTACATGGGTCCAATGACTGTTTGTCCTGGCCTGATCAGAATATGTATGTGAAATGCTGATGTCTGTGGACTCAGAGCTTTGAAACAGAGATTAGTGGTGTAAGACCCCCTAGGGACACCATGTCCAGCATCCTCAGAGGAAAGACACCAGCTGAGTGTTCTTCAGCCATTGCTTTGTGACCTGTTGGTACTCCAGGTTCCTTAGTACTGCCAGCCCGCAGGTGAACTGTGGCTCCACCCTAAGCAGCAAGGAATGGGGTATTTGTGGTGAGAGCTAGCTCACTCTCTCTCAGCCAGGAAGAGGAACACCAGCCCCTATTGCTCCTTAATGTCACTCCTGTCTCTGCCCATGGACACTGGGCATCATGTTGGGTCCCAGGCATGAATTGGGTCTAGTGCATGGGGATCCTGAGCCTGTATCCAGCCCCCAGTGCTGGTTGACCAGACATAACAGTGGCAAACTTGGCTTCCAGAGACATGGCTACTGATGAAGCCACAGGTGGTGCCATGGCCTAGCCTGGATACTGATCTGAGTTTCACCTTGTCCCTGGCATATGCTGTTTGGTTGTAGCCAAGTGTCACAGGGTGGCCTGAAGTCCATGGCTAGCCAGGCCTAGCTTTTTGAGTAGCAGCCTGAACTGCTGGCCTCAGGTTCATGTAGTATTTCCTTGGTCTGTGCCTGAAGTTATAGTTGCCCTCTCCACCCTGCATTGTGGCTCCTCACCTTTTGGTAACTGCTTGCCTGCATGTGGCATCCCCCAACAATGTGGTTGGCTGAGCTCAGTGGGCCAAGGGCAGGACACTGGGACCTGCTGACTGCAGGTGAGAGCACACTGATGAAAAAGGCATACTGTCCATGTGTCTCTGATCACAATTCACATGAGCTCGGAGGTTTTAGAGATTTTTCACTTTTTATTTTACTTTTAAAACGTTGTATGTGTTGGGTTGTGCACATGAGTGTAGTACCTGGGTGACAGATATTCTGGAGTTGTAATTACAGCTGCCTGATTTAGATGATGGGAACCCAACCCAGGTCCTCTGCAAGAGGAGCAAGCCTTAACCCCTGAGCCATCTCTTGAGCTTGAGTTTTAATATTTAAAAGCTGTAACTCCAAAGGGGATATAAATTCTAAGGCGGACTGTGCGGGGGTGGGGGGGGGCTTCTAGGCGGGGCTCCACCCTGACCACGCCCCCTCCCCATTGGGGGATTCTAGGCAGGACTCCACCCTGACCATGCCCCCACCCCTCACTGGGGATTCTAGGCGGGGCTCCACCCTGACCACGCCCCCACCCCACTGGGGGATTCTAGGCAGGGCTCCACCCTGACCACGCCCCCACCCCATTGGGGGATTCTAGGCAGGGCTCCACCCTGACCATGCCCCCTCCCCATTGGGGGATTCTAGGCAGAGCTCCACCCTGACCATGCCCCCACCCCTCACTGGGGATTCTAGGTGGGGCTCCACTCTGACCACACCCCAGCCCCCTCACTGAGGATTCTAGGCAGAGCTCCACCCGACCACACCCCCGCCCCTCACTGGGGGATCCTAAATGGGAGTTCTGTCTGTCAACGACAGCCCTAGTCCTATTTTTATACTTATATTTTATTTTTGGCATGTGTGCATTTACTGTGTTTGTGTCCCTACAGGTGCATGTGTTCATATTATGTGGAGGCCAGAGGTTAGCACTGAGTGTCTCCCTCGGGCATTCCCCCACTTTATTGAGCACAAGCTTGCTCATTCAGCTAGTTCAGCTGGGGGTACCCTGTATGCCCTAAGCCCTGAGGTTACAGGTGGGCACCCCACCCTCATCTCTCAGGTTTCTTGTGGGTTTGGGCTCCTGACTTGGACCCTCACGCCGATGCAGCCTTCAGCTGTCAGCTGTGCACACAGGTGTGAATGTGTTCATGGTGCACGTGCCCCACACATGCAGAGAAGCTGGTGATATTCTTTTCTTAGAAGACAGGGTCTCACTGTGTAGTCCTGGATGACCTGAACCTCTGTGTAGACCAGGCTGGCTGCAAGAGAGTTGTTGATTGCTGATATAATACCTAGAGTTTTGGGATTTGGGACCCTTTCAGATTTGGTGGTGATAATGTTTGCAGGCATCCAAAGAACTGTGATAGAGAACTGAAGCTCATGTCCCCAACATTTGGGACCAGCGTATGTGGCCTATAGAGAAACAGCTTCTAAGCCGCAGGCCAGGGAGCGTCTGCCCACTCTGCAGTCGCTGTGGTGGGGTCCTGGGAGAGCCACAGGCACAGCAGGTATCTGTAAGCATGTCCTCAGGCCCACTACTCTGGTGCAGCCCTGGGCATCTCCCTCAGGTGTAGGAGGTGTGGGTAGTAGGGTCCATGCTGAGAACAGGTTTAGGGTGACCAAGTGAGCACCCTCTGTGCCGATCATATGTGGTGGGTCTTGCCCATTGGCTGCAGGAGAGGGTGTCAGTGGGAATTAGCATCTGACCTCAGGGGACCATTACATATGGCACAGAAACTAGTGTCAAGGCCCCAGGTACTGGCATCTGAGGGGCTACTGGGCTTTCAGCCATGGAAGGGCTCAGAGACCAAGCAGGATCCCTTGGGTGGGCAAGCTTGCAGAACGCTTGGGGGCGACTGGCTGTATAGTACCCCAAAGTAGGTGGGCAGGACTTTGGGGTGTGTGGTGACTGGTCGAGGTGCATGGTCTGCAGGCACTGGCGAGAGCGGGAAGAGCACCTTCATCAAGCAGATGCGCATCATCCATGGTGCCGGCTACTCGGAAGAGGACAAGCGCGGCTTCACCAAGTTGGTGTACCAGAATATCTTCACCGCCATGCAGGCCATGGTGCGCGCCATGGAGACGCTCAAGATTCTCTACAAGTATGAACAGAACAAGGTGAGGAGGGTGGCTGGCTGTGGATTGTCAGTATCACCTGGCCTCCTGGAGACCCACGCCCACTGAGCTTCATTCACTGTTGTTGCTGTTGTTGTTAAGTAGTATTTTGAAATAATGTTATTTATTCTTTGAGAATTTCATGTATTTCGAACTTATTTCCTCTCCTCCTTTTTCTTGATCCTTCCTCACCAGGCTGTGTGTTCTTGTGTATGTGTGTACGCATGCATGTGTGTATGTGTGTACGCATGAATGTATGATGAGGCTCAAGGTCTTAGACCTCTTAGGCCTGAACTCACATTGAGCCAGTTTCCCAACCCTTCTGCTTTAGAAACAAGAAGCTCAGTAGCTGCTGCTGCTGCTGCTGCTGCTGCTTCATTTTTTCTTTTGGTTTTTCGAGACAGGGTTTCTCTGTGTAGCCCTGGCTGTCCTAGAACTCACTCTGTAGACCAGGCTGGCCTCGAACTCAGAAATCCTCCTGCCTCTGCCTCCCAAGTGCTGCGATTAAAGGCGTGCGTCACCACTGCCCAGTGCTCAGTAGTTTTTTGCTCAGGGTCTTCAAACTCCAGTCTTGCCATCCCTCTGCTTCCATCTCCCAAGTGCCAGGTATTGTCTTAACGTTTCATCAGATCATGGAGACCTGTAGAGTCCCTGTGTCAAGTTGGAGTCCTATGGTCATGGATGTGGATGTATGGGGGCACCTTGGCTCTCACTTGCCCTGCCCTGGTATCTCTGCAGCCTCCTGACAGTTGCCCATTTGAGCTTCATGTCTTGTTGGTGCAGAGAGGTGGTGGGACTGTGGAAGTTTTACAGGCACCACAGCTGGAAGCAGCCTTCTGCCCATCCCACAGACAGGCTGATGGGGCTGGTTCTGCCAACTTCCTTCCCTATGTGAGGGCCAGGGCAGTCACTGTCACACGTGGAGTCCTTCCCATGTAAGGACAGGCAGATGTGTGGGAGCTGCCCCTCTAAGGCTCAGCAAGGCCCAGGCAGCCCAGGGCATGTTGGGTGCCATGTGAGCAGTGTAGAACCACAGACCTTATCAGGCTGGGAGCCATGTCTACTAGTAGCCCAGAACAGAGGCCACCTTAGGAAGGCTACAGCAGAGGGATCCATGATCAGGTTCTCGGGAACTGGTTAGTAGTGTTGTGTAGTTCACTGGCTCCTCTGTCCTGGGGATGTGGAAGGGCCACCTCCTGGTGCTTTCAAGAGAGGGAGGCAGCCCCAGCTTATGTGTCCCTGTGCAGCAACTCCCCTTTCTGGGCTTCCAAGGAGCAGGTTCAAGGCCAGACTGGGTTCTTGTGAGTAGAGCACTTGCCTGGCGTGCATGAAGCCTTGGGCTCCGTCCCCAGCACTAATAAATCCCAGTGGGAGGTAGAGGTTACAGGGTGAGTTCAAGGTCATCCTTGGCTACATCCTTAGGTCAGCCTGGACTATACAAGACCAAGGGAAATGCAGATGTGTGCTCATGTCTCCCAGTCCTCACACCCACCTACACTGAGTGATCAGGGAGCATGGGTGGTGGGTGTTGGGCCTTGCAGTCTGGTTGCTTTCCAGAGGCCTTGGCTCCTCGTCCTGCCCTGCCCTGCCCTGCCCTGCCCCGCCCCGCCCCGCCCTGCCCTGCAGGTCCCTTGTCTCGCAAGTTCACTACCCGATCATCCCCTCAGGCCAATGCACTCCTGATCCGGGAAGTCGATGTGGAGAAGGTCACGACTTTTGAGCACCAGTATGTGAATGCCATCAAGACACTGTGGAGTGACCCTGGTGTCCAGGAGTGTTACGATCGCAGGCGAGAGTTCCAGCTATCTGACTCGGCTAAATAGTGAGTGGGGCAGTTATGCATGGCTGACACAAGAGACTTGCATGGGGTCAGAGTGGCCATGACCTAGGCCCAAGAGCCTGTCTACAGGGGCTGGCCGGCCAATCAGGGCCAGCACTCTACTCTCCTGCCCAGATCTGGGGGTCCACACAGGGCAGGGCTGGCCTGACCACTCACTGCCTACATGCTGGCCTCAGAGAGACTTAGAGAGCAGGGGAGAGACTCAGGCTTCTCATCTGTCCCACTCCTGGCCTTCCTGGAGGGTCCACCAGGGCAGCAGAGACTTGAGGACATCTAGGAGACAGTCATAGCTCAGGGGAGTCTGTGGTCGGGAAGTTGTTGGAGAGTCCCAGCTGACAGGGCACTCAGGACTCAGTGAGGCACTTGTGTCAGTAGTGACCCTGAGTTGAGCCTTCTGAGGTGTCCCCCATGCTATGGCTCTGGCTGTAGTGGATCCCTCTTTCCAACTGTCTTTAGCACTGAATTCCTTCCTGCGATCTACTTGGGACACTTGTGACTCCAGGCCAGTAGAGACAATGTGCTCTCACCAGAGCCAGTACACAGCCAGGTCCCCAGCCCCTCCAGTGCCAAGTCCCTGTCTGTCCGCGGGTGTGGGTTCTGTTCCTTGTTCCAGGTGCCCACTGGCCCCAGTGGGCTCCTGAGCAGATACCTCTACATTGTAGCTACTTGACGGACGTGGACCGCATCGCCACAGTAGGCTACCTGCCCACCCAGCAGGATGTGCTGCGGGTGCGCGTGCCCACAACTGGCATCATTGAATACCCATTTGACCTGGAGAACATCATCTTCAGGTGATGGTCAGCGTGTGGGGAGAGGTGTGCAGGTGATGGTCAGCGTGCTGTTAGACCTTAGGAAGGGGAGAGGTGTGCAGGTTTGGCTGTGACTAAGAAGAGTGGGGCAGTGGGGCCTTTGCTTGGGGAACCTGTCAGGACACCTCCCTGGAACCCCTGTGAACCTGAGAAGCACAAGACAAACCCTGGAGATGCATGGGGTACCATGGGGACGGATGTGCTTTGCTGCCACTCAGAACCCTCACCCACAGACTCAGGAGGGCTAGGATCAGAGCAAGGACTCATATGAGGAGGTCAGGGCAGATTAGGTGACAGTTGCCCCAAGCCCCTCCCAGAGTTTAGTGGTTGCCACTGTCCTCTGGTGCTTGGCCTGCAGGCATGTTGTGCCATTTCTGCTCCCTCTTTCCTTAATCTTTTTTGTGAGGCTCCCGGTGGCACCATGATGCTGACCCCAGAGCAGAGACCTGTTCCTATTTAACGCCTCTTCCAGGTGGGCCATGCGTGTGAGCATACCACGCCCATCACTCCCTTATCTTCACTTCCCTGGGTGCCTCTCAGGCACGTGCTCCCTCAGCACCATTGCTGCATCTCTCCAAGAGAGTGTCCGTGCCTCCAAACCCCCAGCCAGGTGTCCCTCCTTGGCTACTACAGCTACTCCCGTGAGAGCAGAGGCCCATGGGACAAAGTTGGGGATCACATGGCCTGTGACCTCAAATCTTGGCAATCTATGGCCAGGTGGGCAGCCTTGTGGTTCTCATGTCACCAGCAAGCAAAGTCCACAGGGCAGAGGCTTTCACTGTCCTTGTACTTGACTGGATGCCAGCAACACAAATGGTGGGGAAATGTCTGCGCCCAACCAATGCAGCTCCTGTGTGGCTCTGAACTATAGAGGTGATTCAAGTCTGTAAGGCCACCCAGGTTCTGGGCAAACACAGCCATCTGTACAAGGGACTTGAGCATCCTGGGCCTGCAGCCACCTGGGCCCTTGGGGATGGGGACTAGTTATAGGCAGCTTCTAGAGCTGAGTGGCCTTTGATCTCCCCCTAGGATGGTGGATGTGGGCGGGCAGAGGTCAGAGCGCAGGAAGTGGATCCATTGCTTCGAGAACGTGACTTCCATCATGTTCTTGGTGGCACTAAGCGAGTATGACCAGGTCCTGGTGGAGTCGGACAATGAGGTGAGGCTGGGGACACACTTGGGACTGGCAGGGGCAGGGCATGGGTAGCCTGCTCACCCAGTGTGTCCTTTAGAACCGCATGGAGGAGAGCAAGGCCCTGTTCCGCACGATCATCACCTACCCCTGGTTCCAGAACTCATCTGTCATCCTCTTCCTCAACAAGAAAGACCTTCTAGAGGACAAGATCCTGCACTCACACTTGGTCGATTACTTCCCCGAGTTTGATGGTGAGTACTGCCCCAAGTCCCCACTGTCACCCCAAGGCTTGGCTGCCACCACGCTGGGCACCCAGGAGGCCACTGACCAAGCTGTTCATCCATTTGCCTGCAGGGCCACAAAGGGACGCACAGGCCGCACGGGAGTTCATTCTGAAGATGTTTGTGGACCTGAACCCCGACAGTGACAAGATCATCTACTCCCACTTCACCTGTGCCACTGACACTGAGAACATCCGCTTTGTGTTTGCAGCTGTGAAGGACACCATCCTGCAGCTGAACCTGAAGGAGTACAACCTGGTGTGACTGTGGCATGGCTGCCACCAGGGCCAGCTTCCTCCGCATCCGGTCACCCAAACCAAGGGACCTGGGCACATGGGGGCTGGGGCACGTCTCTCTTCCTGCTCACTTCCTGTCCCTGTCCCTGTTCCTCAAGGGCAGAGTGGCCTCTTTTTGGCCTTGACTCCCTGTGGCTTGAGTTTTTTGTTTGGGTTTTTTTTTTTTTTTTTTTTTCCCAAAAAAAAAAAAAGAAAGAAAGAAAAACACATGAACAGCAGTGTGCCCTCCCCCAGAGACACCCCCACAGCCACAAGGCTATTCAGATCAGGGCCACTGCAACCTGAGCCCATGGTTCTGAGTTCGACTCCTCCCCAGGAAAGCTGGAGGCTTGGGGACCATGGACTATCCGTTTTCTAAGTTATTGATATCCCATATGCCCTCAGGGCCCACACCATCTGCTCCCTAGACTCCAAGAAGTGGGGGTGGGCAACCCCTGTGCCCACCCTGGAAGTGCCTAATCGTTTTTGTTTGTTTTTGTTTTTAAAGAAAAGAGAAATATTCTCCACTCTTACTTGGCAGACAGGTGACACACTGCAGGACCTAGTGACCATAACCCCTGTGTCCCCTGCTGCAGGCAGGACCTGGTCTTTGGTGAAATAGGGGTAGGGGCTAAGTCCCCAAGACCCCTGCTCACTGGCTTAGCTAGGGGAGGCCCTGTGGACCTGAGGGGCTACGTGGAGTTGGGCAGCTGGAGGGACTGTCCAAGTCTATGTGGCTTAGCAAGGCTCCCACACACATGACCCAGTCAAGAGCGGGGTACACAGGGGCCTCTTCCAATATTCTCAGGTCCATACCCAGACATGGGCAGTGGCCTTGCCCCATGCACTGGTCCCTGGCCATAGTCACTGCACCATGCCTGGTGCTTCCTAAACCAGAGGGCCAGCGTGTAGGAGGTGATGGCCATGGCCAGAGAGGACGTAGACAGCCCCCTGCTGCTCATATACACTACAGTGTCTGTCTGTCTGTCAGATTTCTTTACTTTTGCACGTGTGTTCTGGGCTTGGATATCCAGCCATGCCTTTCCTGCCTGCCAAGCTGGACTCCAGGCCCCAGAGTGTCCACTCAGACACATGCCAATCTGGGCAGTTGGCCACATTGCTATCCCAGGCAGAAGGGAACAAGGGACCAATGGACATGACAGAGTCCTAGGGTCTGATGGGTGGCTATAATGATCATCCACATTCCTGGCCTTTCCCCAGTGGATTCCTCCACCTTCCCACACCAGGCTCCTCTCCTATCTCCAGTTGAGGGTCTGATCTGTGCCATCCCACCCACTACAGAGCTACATGGATGGCAGGGTCATCCTGGCCACCCAGACTCCCCCGTGGGAGACCCAGGTCCTCACAGCAGGCATCTGTATTGCACAATGGGAAGAAAAGTTGGGACCGTACAGGTGTCTGAGGCTGGACCACCCCAAGCCGGCAAAGTGTTAGCCTCTCTTCAGCAGTGTGTGCCAAGTGTGCTGGGCCATGGTGGCCACAGCCGAAGCCCCGGGGCAGCAACCAGTTCACCCAAGTGGTAGGTGTTGGTTTCTGCCCAGGGAAACTGTGTCGGGGGTCCTTGGGGGCTGTGCCACACAGGTCGGGATGGGGACTTCTGACCTGGTCCTCACCAAGGGATGACCTGATTGCAGGGGACACATTGGTTTCTTTGTGTCCACCTTGGTGCACTGGGAATGCCAACCACCATCCAGCACCCAGTTTCAGGGAGCCCAGGCCTGGCCCTGTGGTGGCTGCCAGCAGCTGCTGTGACCCTTGTATATTACACAGTCCTGATTTCAAACTTCAGCCTATTTAAGAGAACACTCAAAACACTGTTTTTAACCCTCGTCCTTTGTGAAGCATGATCCTATATGAGGGGGAGGCTCCTACAGGCCCTCGGCAATGGACGCCAGGGTGTGAGCAGCAGGTGGGGGCCCTGACCGCTTAACCTAGAGGGTCTTGCTGAAGCCACCTTTTCATATCTTTCTCTTGAATTCTGTTTTAAATCGGAATAAATTTTGTTCCTAAGCTCTGCCTTCTTTGGGATTATTATTAAAAGTGTGTGTATGGGGGGGGGGGTGTCAGAGCAAGTTTATCGCCAAGGCACCTCTGGCCATTGCCCAAGCATCACCTGGTCAACCAATGTGCCTCTGCCATGAAACATTAGGTCCCCTGTACTGCTCACCTGGAGGGCGGGAGCTCTTGCTAGATCCTTACTAGTGAGGAAGGACAGTCCCCAGCTCCTGCTACAGGATCTTGAGCCAGCAATTCTCTATTCCCAGCTGCCACCATTTGGGAGAGGGGGGGTACCTAGGGAAATGGCATGAGTGGGTAGGTTGCTTGCCACCCAAACAGGAAAACCCGAGTTCAATCTTGTCCTTTGGAGTGGGCCTGAGGCCCCAGCACTGAGGACATAGACCCGTGGAGCTTGCTGGTAGCCCATTAGGCAAGTCCGTGAGCTGCAAGTTCAGAGTCTGTCTCAAAAATCAAGATTGGGATCCATTGAAGATAACTGGTAATCTCCACAGGCACATGTACACACACACACACAAAGAAAAAGTGCTCAATGGCATGAAGCTCAGTCCTACAGCTGTGCAGCTGTCCCCAGCACCTTCTTCCAGAACATTCCATCTCTGCAGCAAAGCTCAGTCCCCCTTCAGCACTCACACTCCCACCTCCTGTCTCTGTGGGCCTAAGGACTTGATGGTCTCCTGGGTGTGGGATCCTGTGGATCATCCACCCTGGAGCAGGGATCAGAAAGCCCTTTTCCCTTTCATGGTTGAGTAATATTCCTTCTCCCGTTGGGTAGGTTGTGGTGTGCATATCTTCATCTTTGCAGCATTAGGGTGGCTTCCAGTTCTTGGCTGTTGTGAATCCAGTCAACAGAAGCTTGGATGTGTGAATGTGTATTCAGCCTTTGGTTGTCCATGCCCTGAAGCAGACTGGGGATGACACAGTGATTCTGAATTACCACAAACCGTCACTTCCCACAGCATCTGTGCTATATCACACAGTTCCACCAGCTATATGAGATAGCTCCCCCCACCCACTCTCATCAGTGACATGGGCTTCAGGGACCACTGTGTGCCCAGCAGTGTGGTCCCCAAAAAACAGCCTTTACTGAAGAAAAAAAGATGAGATCCAGGGTGTGAGGTGGGCTCCCCTTACATCAGTCATTCAGAAAATTGTTTCTATTGCTGTGATAAACCCCATGACCAACAGCAAGCTGGGGAGGAAAGGGTTTCTTGGCTTACACTTCCAGATCACAGTCCATCACTGAAGGAAGTCAGGACAGGAATTCATACAGGACCGAAACGTGGAGGCAGGAGCTGATGCAGAGGCCATGAAGGGTGCTGCTTACTAGGCTTGCTCCCCCTGGCTTTCTTAGCCTGCTTCTTATAGAACCCAGGACCACCAGTCAGGGATGGCACTACACACAGTGGGCTGTGCCCTCCCCCATTGATCACTAATTAAGATGACTCTAACTTATGTCACTTAGACATGAAACCAGCAGGATGGTGTGGCTGAAGCAGAGGAAGGGTCCGGCAGGCAGGCCTGAGGACTGCAGGGAAGACTTGGCGTGACAGTCAGAGCCAGTCGGGGACTGAAGAGAAAGTGACTGAGATTGGACAAGGTGCTGGCAAAGGGGAAGGAAGGAAGCATGGCCATTGGTCTCCTGGGCAGTGCAGTTGCCTGTCATTCTGCCAATGCCCAACAGGTGTCGTCAGATACTGCCACAGCTGCAACCAAGCACCACAGACCTGTCAGTCACCACAGCTGGGGAGGGGGATCCTGAGTTTAAATGCAGCTGTGTGGCCAGATACCATCCAGGAGCAGCTGTGGCAGAAACCGGAAGCAATGAGCAAATTCAGACTTGTGCCCGCGGCTACGATGCTCAGCACCAGCCATGCTGTCACCTGGCTATACTTCCAGAGGACCAGGGTTCGATTCCAGCACCCACACCTGTGATTCCTGTTCCAGGGGACCCAACACTCTCTTCTGGTCTCTATGAGTACTCCATGTGCATGTACATAAATGCACATGCTGGCAAAGCATCCACACACACCAAAGATACATATATTTGTTTGTTTATGTTTTAGGACACAGGGTTTCCCTGTGTAGCCCTGGCTGTCCTGGAACTCACTCTGTAGACCAAGCTGGCCTCAGACTCAAAGAACATGTCCTGGGACATGCACACGTTCCTGGCACATGCAGCCACACACAACAAATAAATGTAATTATACAATTTAAGAAAAAAGCCAGTGCTGACAATGGTGGTGCATACCTCAAATCTCAGTACTCGAAAGGCAGAGGCAGGCGGGATCTCTGTGAGTTTTAGCCTGGTCTACAGAGTGAGTTCCAGGACAGCCAGGGCTATACAGAGAAACCCTGTCTTGAAAAAGAAGAAGAAGAAGAAGAAGAAGGAGAAGAAGGAGAAGAAGGAGAAGGAGAAGGAGGAGAAGAAGAGAAGAGGAGGAAGAAGAAGAAACAAAAAAGAAAAAAAGAAAAAAGAAAAGAAAAAGAAGAGCTAGAGAGATGGCTCGGTGGTTAAGAGCACTGACTGCTCTTCCAGAGGTCCTGAGTTCAATTCCCTGCATAGCCATCTGTAATGGGGTCTAGTGCCCTCTTCTGGCCTGCAGACATACATGCAGGCAGAATGCTGTATTAAATAGTAAATCAATCTAAAAAAAAAAAAAAAAAAGAAAAGAAAGAAAAAGAAAAAAAACTATATATAACATTAGAAAATAATAGAAAATAGGTTCCCGTTAGCGTTGATACAGTGTTTTCACAGAGGTACAGGGCACTGACTGCCCAATACAAGACCTTCAGACAGGGTTGCACTGTGTGGCACAGGCTGGCCCAGGACTCACAGGATCCACCTGCTGGAACGCCCGCATAGGGCAATGGTGGGGGCCACTGACGGTATCAGAGTCAGGCTTTGGTCTCCACTGTGGTGTCCTGAGGGCCTTGTGTCTGGTTTCAAAAGACCAGGCAGGGTGCTAACTCTCCAGCTTCTGCAAGACACAGCGGGTTCTGACGCTCTCCCCCATCCCTGACCCCACCCCTCAACCCTCCACTCCAACTCACCCCACCCCCACCTTGCTCTCCATCGGCCACAGCACAAGTCTCAGTGGGCGGGAAGCTCACTCTGGCCTCAGTGACCCCGCCCGCCCCTATCTTGCACTTCCCATCTGCTGCAATACTAATCAACAGTCAACTGAAGTCAGCGTGGAGCAGGCGTGGGCTTGCCAACCTATCAACGTCCCACCAAGAGGCTCCTAGGCTGTGTTAATCAGCGCAGGCTAGAGATGCATGAGCCAGACGGATCTAGAACTTTTAGTTTGAGTAGTCTGGGGTCTGAGGAGCTCAGCCCAAAGATTCAACTTCCAGAGTCCTTTAGTGTCTGTCACCTTTACTGTCCTGACTCCCTATTAAAGCCACGCCCCCAGCCCTTTAACAGTTCTGCTTCATTTTTAGAATTCAACCATCTAGTACCCTGAGAGCTTTGTTGTTCTGTTTGGTTTGGGGTTCAGGCAGAAGGCAGAGGACAACCTACAGAATTGGCTCTCCCTCCTACCACATGAGCCCCAGGGAAGACTCTGGTCGGGCTGGGGCGTAAGCTCCCACCAACTGAAACAGTTCACTGTCACCCCAACTTTACAAAAAAGTTGTTTTGTCCTCTGTGGAGCAAAATAGAAGCCTTCCTGGTATACAGTAGGTGCTCCATAAATGCACCAGTCACTCTTTCACTGATTCTTCTGCTTCTTGCTAATCTCTCTGGGACTCAAGGAGCCAGACATGACCCTTTGTCTCCTCCCTGGGTCTTGGGGAAGCCCCTGCCTTTACTCCACACTTCAGTCCCCTCAGCTGTCAAATTGGTGTGTGCGCTGAGGGGGACCAGACAGACACGGAAGCACAGACTTCCCTCCTGCCTCAGCAGTTCTGAAATCAGCCCTGAGCAATAGCTGTGCCCACTGGTCGCTTCTTACTTGGCCCAGAGGAGGGGGCAGCTGGGGCCAGCAGTGTCAGAAGCCCAGGGGTGACGCCACCCTCCTAGGGAAGGAGGAAGAAGGCTCAAGTTAGCCCACAAGGACTGTGCTCCCCAGGAGACAGCCACCCCTCCCTCCCCATCCACTGGAGCTTCCACCACAGACCTGTCTGGCGGGCAGGGCCAGGTCTGGGCAAGTTGGAGGAGGCGGGAGGCAGCACCCAGGTCCCCGCCCTGTTTCCAGCACCCAGGTCTCTTGAAACCCTTGCCTGGGCTCCCACAGGCCCTAGGCAGGGACACAGGGGGCCCTGGAGTGACCTCCACCCCCCACTGCATCCAGAGAAGAAGGAGTCCCACAGTTGGTGCTGTGCAGGCCACAGGAGCGATGGCACCTGGTGGCCTGTAAAGCGCCCACCATGGCTCGGTTCCTGACTTGGGGCTGCTGTCCCTGGTGCCTGACGGAAGAGGAGAAGACAGCCGCCAGAATCGACCAGGAGATCAACAAGATTTTGTTGGAACAGAAAAAACAAGAGCGCGGGGAACTGAAACTCCTTCTGTTAGGTGAGTGGGGGGTGCAGCCCACGGCCGAGAGCAGGCAGGGCCAATGGGCTCCGGAGGCAGCAGGGGCTCACTTGCAGACCCATTCTCTAGATGGGAAGAGCAAGGCTTCAAGAAGCTGGGTCTCTCACTCACGGCTGAGCCGTGTTTCTGGCTGCGGGGAGGTAGCCCTGGCGGGTGCTGCCCCATAAACACACCCGTATGTGTCACGGGAAGGGAATGAAGGTGCGCTTCCGTTCAGGCTGGCCCAGGGAGGGGCTAAGCCTTTTCCTCCGACTGCCTGAGCCAGGGCTCCAAGCTGCTGGTCACCGGGTCATGGCCACCAAGGGCTTATAAGCATCATTCATTCATTCATTCATAATTCTAAACTCTTGAGCTGACCAAAGTGCTTTGTGCCTATTGAGTTAGTACTTGGAACATTGAGGCAGGAGGGTAGTGAATTAGAGGCCAGCTTGGACCGTGTGAAACATTGTATCAGAAATCGATAAGAGTGGGAAGGGGCAGAACAGGAACTGGAGCTCAGCAAGCAGGTTTCCATTCCAAGTCCACATGAGCCAAACGTGGGAGGTACAAATGTGTCACCAAGCATTCGGGAGATGGAGGCAGGAAAATTAGGAGTTCAGGGTCACCCTGAGCTACAGAAGGAGTTTGAGGCTAGCCTGGGCTATGTGACTCCCTGTTTTAATACTAAAAGCTAAGCATAGTGTTACACACTGGTAATCCTAGCACTTGGATAACTGAGAAATCAGAATTGCCATGAGTTCAAAGCCATGAGGTCAAAGTATGAGCTACATACTGAGACCCAATCTAGATGATGATGATGATGATGATGATGATGATGATGATGACGATGATGTCATCAAAGAATGACATCTTTCTTGAGGAACGAAACAAGGCCCATAAGCAGATGAAATAACTACAGCTCAATAAGTGCTTTTTAATTTCTGTTTCTGAAAAGGGAAATTTTTCTTCCTTCTAAAATAATTCCAGTATAGCATAATGTAGATTCTACCCCAACTCTACCCCTCAGACAGGAGCCCCATGGCTCCCCCTCTAAATCCTCCATGTACACATTGGTTTTCCTGGCTCCATGCAGAGAATCGCCTAATTCTCTTGTCTTTCAATGTTTGGTCACTTTGATAAAGAATCCATTGAGCCCAAAAAGGTTTGAATGAAGGATTTGCATTTTTGAGGGAGATGATGAGCCTCGGGGAGGAGGGGGAGAGAGGCTTGTTGAACAGACCTACAACCTGGGTTCAAAGCCGGAACACACAAAGATGAAAAGAGAGCCGAGCAGTGGGGGCACCCGCCTTTAATCCCAGCACTTGGGAGGCAGAGACAGGCGGATTTCTGAGTTCGAGGCCAGCCTGGTCTACAGAGTGAGCTCCAGGACAGCCAGGGCTACACAGAGAAACCCTGTCTCAACCCCCCCCCCCAAAAAAAAAGAAAAGAAAAGAGAAAAGCAACTCACCAAAATAGACCTCTGACATCCACATGATGCCATGGTGCAACGGTACCCATCACACGACTCATAGCTCAGAGGACTGCACTCTGTGTCCTGGCAGTACTGTTCAGGGCTGGAGCCCTCTAGCATCCCCCGTGAGGGGCTGTGGATGGTTACTTTAGGGAGCACTTACATGGTGCCAGTGAGGCCTTACATCCATGCCTCCAGTAATAGGAGAAATGGAGAGCTGTTGAGAATACCACACTGCCTAAACCCTTCTCCTGAGTCAGGGTTTGCACTGACTGAATCTGCTTCATGTAAGCCATTTCTCCTTCTTCCTCTGCCTTGATCCACCAAGCCTATGTCTTATCACTTCAACAGTATTTCTGGGATGTCTCAGAATCACTGGTTCCACCACAGGGCCTTTACATTTGCTTCCTCTGAGCTCTCAGCCTCTGTACCCTGGACACTGCAAGTTGTGGCTCTTTGCTCCATGGCAGTCTGAGCACAGACAGGGCTTAGATCTCAGGACAACAGTTGTCTGGCTGTCCTTTCTCCTTGTTATTGAGATCTGTCTCCAAAGTACTCTACTTGCTTAACTAATTGTGTCTCTAATTACACAGCAGACTACAAAAGTCTGGGCAGGAGTTGAGTCCATCTTCTGTGCAGGAAAACACACATGGGTGGAACTCATTGAACACACAGTGAAGGATGGACGGGTGGTTGGGTGGATGGATGTGTGGGTGGGTGGATGAGTGGGTGGATGGTGGGTGGGTGGATGGTGGGTAGATGGGTGGATGAATCTACAGAAAGATGGGTAGGTAGGTGGATATTTCAATTTATGTGTTGATGCATGGATACATGGTGCATGGGTAGATGAGCAGGTTGCTGTATGCATGGATGAATAAATTAGTCCATTTTCTGGACAGACTCTCCCTGGTCTTTCCCAGACTTTCCCTGATTTTCTCTTAAGGCTTCACTGTAAACATTGTTCACCTCTGCATACATACCCTTTCACCTTCTTCCACGTCAGCTGGACCCAGGTGTTTGTGTGTCCTCTGAGCAGGGACAAGGTTTCAGGGATTTTCACAGCAGACATTGACTACCTTCTTTGCAGACACTTTTCAGTCCATTTGAAAACAGGAATCGAATCCAAAAGCATATAATTTCTTTCCTGGAGTGGGCAGGGGTTTTGAGGAAGCTGGTTGGGGTGAGCCTGGGCGGGATTGAGAGGGACGTGTCTGTGCTAAGAATGAAGCAGCTAGTATGTTACCAAGAGAAAACGTCAGAATAAGAGTTACCTTTGCTGAACAAGCCCAGAGAGGTGAAGCAACTTTCCTGAAGCCACACAGCTCATGGCTTAGTTCCACAGCCTTGTATTCCTTGTGTGCTTCTGTCCAGGATCCAAAGACAACTATGGAAACGTAGGCATGGGGAGGTGTCAGTATTTGTCTGGGGTCTGCAGCTAATTTGAACCATACCCACGTGTGGTAGTTGGGCTCCTCACATGCCCCATTTCCTGGGGTGTGAGTGATGTGCTGGGTCCTCATGCCATCCAAGTTGAGCACAACTACCCCCACATTGCTGTCCCCAGCTTGGTTGCACTTCCTCCTGCCTTCTCCAGAAGGAAGCAGACACTTCCTGTCTGGGTTGGACAGCCTAGCCAGGTGGAGAGAGCTGTTGCCATAGCCAAACCCCCAGTGGACATTTCTGGAAAGAGATAAGTACCACAAATTACCCAGAGGTGCATTGGTCTCTATGTGTTTCAGAACTTCAACAGAGATGTGTCACAAGCTGTTCCTGGTGCTTCTGCCTGTGCGTGGAGGCCATAGTCCACACGGGCACCTGCTTTGGTCCTTTGTCCCCTCATTTTGTGATTGCATCTCTCCCAGGACCTGAAGCTTCATGGATTCCCTAGGGCTGGGCCAACAGCTCCAGGTTTCCCCTGCCTCTAACTCTCAGACTGCTAGAATTAAAGGCATGTCCAGAAGAGGGCATTGGACCCCATTACAGATGGCTTTGAGCCACCATGTGGTTGCTGGGAATTGAACTCAGGACCTCTGGAAGAGCAGTCATTGCTCTTAACTGCTGAGCCATCTTTCCAGCCCTTAACTAACTTTCAAAAAGGGTTATTTTATTTTTATTTTTTATGCCTGGGTGTTTGTCTGTATATCTATGCAACATGTGCAAGCAGTACCTGAAGGGCCCCCCTGGGACTGGAGTCATGAATGGCTCCAAGTTGCTGTGTGGGCGTTGGGACAAAACCTGGGTCCTCTGCGGAAGCAGCCAGTGCTGAAAGTACTGAGATTCATGTCCAATCCCCAAGCTCTATATTTTATTTTATTTATATTTATATTTATTTATTTTAGTTTATTTATATTATATGTTGCCCAAGGTGACTTCAAAGTACCAATCCTCCTGTCTGGAGTGTTGACCACCAAATGCCACTATGGGAGGGAAGTAATATCACTGGGGCTGGAGACACAGCTCAGCGGTTACAGCACCAACTGCTCTTACAGAGGCTCAGTTCCCAGCACCCACATGGGCTCATGACCACCAGTTTTGACTCCAGTTCCAGGGAACCTGGCGCCCCCTTTTGACTTCTGCAGGTACTGACTGCATGCACGTGCACAGACAGGCAAAATGCCATATACAGAAAATAAAATGAAAAATAAATTAATAGCAAAATTTAAAAACTCAGGTCCTTGAACTACAATAAAGTGTATAGGTGGAGCTTGTAACTGATCTCCGCCCTTCAGTCAGAAGTGGAGTGTGAGTATTTAGGAATGACAGGGAGGTCACAGGCCGTGGCCATGTCCTGTTGCCCCTTCACAGCACCGCTAGAAGCCTCACAGGCATCAGTGGTGGAGGCTGACTGTGTAGCCAACACCTGCGCTTAGTTCACGCCCTGGTCTTCCTCTGAGGCTGGTATCATGACCTTTCTGAGTCCTTGTGTCTTCTTAGAAATTGCATAAATGGTGGTTATCTGTGATGACTGGGTAAAGACATGCAATCTCTCAGTCAGGATCTCAGGAGACTGTAACAAAGGGAACACATATGTTATTACCATCACTACTCAAGCGGGGTACAGGAACATGAGTACGTCCTAACGTACAAGTCAACTGGATCTGTGGCTCATGCTTGTGACCCGGCTTCTTGGAGTGCTGAGCAAGGAGGTTTGTGAGTTCCGGGCCATTCTGGGAACTTAGTGAGACCCTGTCTGAAGAGTAAACAGAGGGCTGGGGGCATAGCTCAGAGGTGGAGCCCCGCCTAGAATCCCTAGTGAGGAGCTGTGGGCGTGGTCAAGGTGGAGCCC
>JADRCH010000152.1:2285527-2352467 GCA_019843965.1 Rhynchomys soricoides | reverse complement strand
TGGATGGGTGGGTGGGTGGATGGATGGGTGGGTGGATGGATGGATGGGTGGGTGGGTGGGTGGATGGGTGGGTGGGTGGATGGGTGGGTGGGTGAGTGGGTGGATGGGTGGGTGGGTGGATGGACGGATGGGTGGGTGGATGGACGGATGGGTGGCTGGGTGGATGGGTAGATAGGTGGCTGGGTGGGTGGATGGGGGGAAGCATGAATTACACAGGAATTGTGTCCAGCTTGGAAGCACATGGGAAGCAGCATTGACTTGTGATCTTTCTTTGAAGGTGCTTGAGCAATCTGTGCTCTGCGATTCTCTGTGACCTAGGCTGCAGCTTGGGACAGTGATAGCAAAAGTCTGTCACTGGCCTGCCTGTGTGTCCTATTTTTTTTCTTTTTGAGACAGATTTTCTCTATGTAGCCCAGGTTTTGAACTGAGAGAGATATTCCTGCTTCTGTCTCATGAATGCTGGTGTTAAAGGCATGCCCCACCAGCTTTTCAGTGACACTGCTTGTTCTGAGAAGGAGATTTGTGAGTCTTTGAGGCGTGTGGCTGCAATGCTGCACACGTGTAGTTGGGAAACTGTCTCAAGCTCAGCCTGACCTTGCCTTAGCTTCCCTCCTCTCTCTGAGGATTTTGTCCATGTCATCTACACTCAGTTACAGTTATACTCGGGAAGGTGACACTGAGATCCATATCAGTGACCCAGTTTCTGCAAAGCCACAGGAAGGGTGATGTCCATACTTTTGTTGTGGTGGAGGAAGGGACAGTGTTCTCTTTTTGTTCTTCTTTGGCCACAGAGGGGAACCAGCAGGGGACACAGTGGCCCATTCTACTGATGGGAAAACTGAGTCTGAGGAAGTGTGAACAGAACCACAGCTTTCTGTTGGCCCCTGTGCCCTCTACCCGAATATCCTTATGCCTTACATATACCTGATACTGATTGATTAATTAATTAAAATTTAACTGTGTGTACATGGGCTAGGATTATGCATGTGAATGCAGGTGGCTGCAGAGGCCAGAAAAGGGCATCAGATCCCCTGGGACTGAAGGAACAGATGGTTGTGACCCCCAGGTGGGTGTTGGGAATTGAACCCAGGTCCTCTGTGGGAGCAACTGATGCTCCAGCAGATCTCTCCAGATCTTTATGTCTTAAAGAACATGCTGGCCTGAGTGAATGATGAACCTTCCTGTGATTTTTATGTGTGTATGTGTATGAACATCAACTCTCTCACCTTAGTTTCATGGGACAGGGTCTGTCACTGAGCCTAGAGTTCAGTCTCTTCAGCCCTCCCCTAGGCTCCAGTCTCAGCCTCCATCCCTATTGCTATGATTACAGTTTCATGCTAGGAATCCAAAATCACACCTCTCTGCTTGCCTAACAAGCAGTTTGGCTATAGAGCCAACTCCTCAGCCCTGAGGTGGTTTATATCCTTATTATCATGCATATATATATATATATATATATATATATATATATATATATATACACACACACACACACACACACACACACACATACACATACGGAGAGAGAGGAGGGAGGGAGAGAGAGAGAGAGAGAGAGAGGAGGGAGGGAGAAGGAATCTCATTCTGTAGCTCGCTGGCCATATTCTTGCTCTGTAGGCCACTCTCACAAGCAATCCTCCTGCCTCAGTTTCTTAATGTGACCAGCATACAGCAGGTGGCACAGCTGTGCAGTGTGTTCTTTGATTTGATCACAATAGGCCTTATGATTCTGGTACGGCTGTAGTGCTGGTGAGCAGGGACCGGCCTGTCATGTGACCTCTCAATGGTTGGTCATTTCTCTTCAGCATTGTGGATGTTGGTGGCCAGAAGTCAGAACGTAAGAAATGGATCCACTGTTTTGAGAACGTGATCGCCCTCATCTACCTGGCGTCCTTGAGCGAGTACGACCAGTACCTGGAAGAGAATGATCACGAGGTGAGGGAGGCCACCCAGGCGTGTGCCCTGGAGGTTGAGGAGTGTCCGTGAGCTCCCATGGTGGCTGACTTTGATCTTAACCCTCCATCTTCTGTGTGGATTCTTTGTGGAACTTGGTCCCCAAACCCATCTCAGCACACATGGAGCCCCATCGTCTGCTGGCCTCACCAAAAGCAGCTTCAGTCACACCAATGCACCCCTGTGGCCAAATTGCATCTCAAGTCACACAATGTGGCACAACCTTTAGGGATCACTGCAGCCCTCAGTCCTGTCCCTGGATGACCATGGTGTGGAACACATGGAAAACATCTCTTAGGAGAGTGGCTTGGTGTCCCCATCGAAAGGATGGTTCAATGTGCCCCACACCTCCCTCTCTGCCCCTCCCCGCACATACACACTCACAGAGAGACACACATTATACACTCACACACAAACTCACTTACACCACACATACTCATACACATACACACACACACACACACACACACACACACACACATACGGGTTTGCTCACATTCCCAGTTCTCCTGGCTTGGCCTCCCTAGTGCTGGGATTAATTGATCTCAGCAGCTATAGCGAGGTCCTGTGGCCACCATGACCAAGCAGAGCAGCACAGACACCCCTGGTTCTTATTTAGTTCTGGGAGTAGAGAGCGTGAGGTCAGGGTGTGGGAGGGGCTGGCCCCATCTGAGTCCCAGGTTTCTCTCAGTGTCTGGTGTCCTTGGCTGTAGGAGCTCAGCCTGTGTGCCCCTCCTTCACAGTCACGGGGTTAAACAGCTCTCTGATGACGTTTCTTCACCTGGCCAATCACATCTGAGCTCTACTCCAGCATCCAATCAGACGCTGATTTCAGGAGGATGTAGCTCAACCCAGGGTGTTGTGCACACAGGATCTTAGGTCTCCCTCTTCACACCCAGAAAGGGGTCTTCATCACCCCATGGGTGAGGACATCCTGCTAGGGTCATCACCCACTTCTGTCTCCCACCCAGAACCGCATGAAGGAGAGCCTTGCTCTGTTCAGCACGATTCTAGAGCTGCCCTGGTTCAGGAGCACTTCAGTCATCCTCTTCCTCAACAAGACGGACATCCTGGAAGATAAGATCCACACCTCCCATCTGGCCACATACTTCCCCAGCTTCCAGGGTGAGTTGTTCCAGAACATTCTATATCTTTCACCTCCCCAAAGTAGCTCCCTTTGGAGAACATTCTCCAAGGCTCAGCCCTTATGAGGAATCAGCAGAAGCTTCAAAGAGAATAGGATTCTTCTGCCGCTTCTGATATACCTCATGAGCTTCAGTTTCTACCTCTGTAGAATGGAAATTAAGATGACCCTCTTAGCAGATGCCATTGAATTAGAAAAGATTCTATAAAAATCTGTTTCTGTTTTCATGATGGGGTGGAACCTTGAACATGATAGGCAGTGGTTCCACCCTGACCACGCCCCCAGCCCCTCACTGGGGGATTCTAGGCAGGGCTCCACCCCTGACCACGTCCCCAGCCCCCTCTCTGGGGGATTCTAGGTGGGGCTCCACCCTGACCACGCCCCCAGCCCCTCACTGGGGGATTTTAAGTGGGGCTCCTCCGTACAGCAGCCAATCCCCACCTGTCCTATACTATAGTTGTCAACCCTTTTTCAGTAACATCTCTATTTTACCTCATTTGTGTAACCTTTCTCTTTTGTTTTTTGAGTCAGGTTTTCTCTGTAGCCTTGGCTGTCCTGGACCTCACTCTGTAGACCAGGCTGGCCTCAAATTCAGAGATCTGCCTGCCTCTGCCCCCAAATGCTGGGATTAAAGGGGTGCTCCATGACTATCCACACTCAGCTGCATATTGATGCAGAAATGTATGACACACATAAATAGTACTGAAAACTCACCTTCTACAAAGCAAGGGAGGTTGAAGCAGCTAGGTGGAGACTGATGCTTGCCCTCCCTCAAAATCCATCTTGGAAGGAAGGTAGTGTTTGGAGCCCTGGGAATATACAGTACTAGAAAAATCCTCTCTCTGTTGCTAGGACACCATCCTGGCTTGAACCAGCTGGTTTGCCTGGCTCAAGGTCTCATGGTCAGGAATTTGCTTTTCTCTCTTTCCTTTTAGAGGCAGGGTCTCACTGCATAGCTCTGACTGACCTTCAACTCTGTAAACCAGGCTGGCCTGGGATCACAGGTGTACACAACCCGGTCCAACCCAATGGTCAGAGATTTGGGATGAGCTGAGCTAGATAAGACTGCCTGGTGGCTGGGACCAGAGAGACACCAGGGTGCCATCTCCCAGCAGGCCTGTGCTGTGTGCACTGGGACATCTTTCCCTATCTTTGCTGTCCTCCCTCATTCTGGACCTCAATGTCCATACCAAGTATCATCACGGTGGCTGACTCTGGGTGGAGGCTGCCTCTCATGATCAAGTCTCAGGGACATTTGTGTCACATCCATCACAGTCAGTTGACCAAGCAGGGCAGGTTCAAAATGAGGGGAGGCTGCTCTACCTAGCTGTGGAGGGCAGGAGGAGGCAGCACCAGCCATCTTGGAGCCAAGCTCTCTCACTTCTTGTGGCTGCTGGGACAGAGGACTATGCCCAGGTCCTTAAACCAACAGAAGTGAATATCCTGCCAACTCAGGAGGCCTGAGATCCAAAACTGTTGAGCATGAAACACGCATTGCAAGTCAGGCAATGTTCTGCAATTCTGGGCAGTTAAGATTCTGGAGGAGACTTTTACATCAGCCCTCCCTCAGCTGTGGTCCAGGCTACAGTCCATGCTTGACACCAGGTCAAAGGTCACTCAAATTCAACTCTGATGACCTCTGGTATGGGAATTTGACCACTGGCTTTATTGTAGCTGAGAGCCCCTAAAATCCCTGTCATGCTGCCTGGGGGACAGATGTGAATTCTGGTCAATCCCAGCCCTGTCTTAGCTGAGACATCTCAAGAACCAGGCTGTGGCCTAGAGAGGCTGGGAGGAGGAAGTGGGTGGTGTGGAAGGACTGTTTACAACATCGGGCTGGCACAGTGCCTCACTGTTCTAGTCCATGACCACAGCAACTCTTGTAAAGGAAGCATTTATCACTGGTTCGTTTACCTCTGAAACTCAGAGGGTTAGTCTATAATCATCATGGTAGGAAGAAGACAAGCATAGTGCTGAGCAGTGGTGGAGAGCTTCACATCCAGATCCTCAGGAGCAGAGAAAGAATGAGACTAAACATGGCAACTGATGGCTTTCGAATCCCCAGTGACACAGCTCTTCCAATAAAGCCACACCCCCCACAACAAGACCACACCTCCTAAAATAGAGCCACACCCTTCCAACCAGGCCACACCTCCTCCAAGAAGGCCACACCTCCTCATCCTCCCCAGACAGGTCCACCGACTGGGGATCAAGCATCCCAGCACATTAGCCTTTGGGGACAGCTCTCATCCAAACACCAGAAACCTCATTTACCACTGACATTTCCTCCTGTGTTTGCATTCTGTGACAATTTTTTCTTTTTCTTTTGTTACATAAATTAACCCATTGATTGCAGGCTAGGCTAGTCTCAGAGGGTAGGGCTTCTGCTCTTTCGGTTCCTTCAGTCTTCTGATGACTGACTTCTCTGTGGCTGCAGAGGTGGTGTTGTAGGTTCAGACCCCGCCTGCCACTCTTTTCAAGCAGCAACCACAGTGCTAGATGCTAACGGCTCATCTCTTCATCTTGGTCTTGCCACAGAAGGAGCAATTGTATTTGGTATGCTGCTGATTTCAATTTTCTTCACCATTTTCTAGAGGGAGGCACCATAGTGGGTCCTGTATTTCCAGATGATCCCGACCTTGGTGTGTTTAGCCATGTCATCAGAACCAAACCAACAATGTTTTCACAGTTATTTGCTTTAAAAAGACTAAAAATATCTGAGGGTGTGGCTCAATGGCAGGGTGCTTGCCTAGCAAGTGAGAGATCCTGGTTTCTATTTTTAATATTACCAGGAAAAAAATTAAACTCAGGCGGTGGTGGCACACACCTTTAATCCCAGCACTTAGTAGACAGAGGCAGGAGGATCTGTGAGTTCAAGACCAGCCTGGTCTATAGAGTGACTTCCAGAATAGCCAGGACTACACAGAGAAACCCTCTCATGGGGAAACAAAAGATTGAAACCTTGAGTCTGAAGAGACTTTTCCCTTGGCTCAGTGAATAAAGGGTGTGGCACAAGCATGGGGACCTGGGTTGGAATCTGCAACAGCATAAATACCTCAATTAGCGTGCTGTTGGGCAGATCCAGGTGTATCTTTCCGGGCGTCACCAGGTATACCACCTAGTAAATCAGTGAGCTCCAAGTTCAGCGAGCCTCTGACTCAGAAAAGAGCTACAGCCAAGGTGGCCCTCTGCCCTGCACCTGAGTGTACGCACACACCCACACACACACACACACACGCACACACGCACGCACACACACCCACACATCCACGCACACGCATCCACCCACGCGCACACACAGAGTAATACAAAGGAAAGCTCATGGCACTTTGGTCAGATTAAAAGAAGAATAAAGCAAGGCCGTACAGTAGGATGTGTCCATTGCAGAGATTGAGAAATTGAGGCACAGAGAGTCACTGGCAGGCAGTTGAGCCAGTGAGGAATTGAAGCCGGTTGGGGCCAAGGGTGGGGGACAGGTGGAGGCTGCCTGAGTCCTGCTCTGTCTGTCTTTACCTCCTTTGGGAGTCCCTGCTTCCGTATCCTTACTCCCAGAACTGAGGTTATAGGCACATGCACAGGCACACTCCTGCTTTTCCTGGGTGCAGGGGATTGGAACTCAGGTTCTCAGGCTTGGCAGCAATCATTCTTATCCTCTGAGCCATCACCTTTGCCCTGGAAGCAGGATTCGAACCCACACTGTTTGCACCCAGAGTTTACTTCCACTCGGCCCTGTATGACCTCCACATTTCCCAAAGAAGATGGACAGCTTATAGTAAGGAGCACATGTGCTGAACACCCAGGTCTCTGGACGCTCACAGAGTTCCCACTGTGGGCAGCCCCACCCCATCTTAGCACTCAAGTCCTCCAGCTGAGCCTCACCGCCCCATTTCAGGTCACATGAGCAACTCTTACAAGTTACACCTTCTTATTCCCATTGGCTGGACTGACAAACGTGTCCAGTAGGGATAGCCGGAATGGCTCTGCGCCCCCCTCCTGCTGTCACAAAGCCCTGAGTTGAATCCCCAGCACCACACAAACCTGGCTTGATGCCGCTCACCCATCTTCCAGCTCTGGAGAGGTGGAGGCAAAGTGGTCAGGAGTTCAAAGTCAGCTAGGGCTACAGACCGAAGTGGAGGCCAGCCTGGGGTATATAGATCGCAGGCTAATAGGGAGTTTGAGGCCAGCCTGGGCTACAAAAAGGAGCCCATCCGACCCCATTCCCTCTCTGTAGGACCCCAGCGGGATGCAGAGGCCGCCAAGCGCTTCATCTTGGACATGTACGCGCGAGTGTACGCGAGCTGCGTAGAGCCCCATGATGGTGGCAGGAAGGGCTCCCGCGCGCGCCGCCTCTTCGCACACTTCACCTGTGCCACGGACACGCACAGCGTCCGCAGCGTGTTCAAAGACGTGCGGGACTCGGTGCTGGCCCGGTACCTGGACGAGATCAACTTGCTGTGACGCGGGGAACCCCAAGCGGGAGGTCCCTGCGGGTCACGGTCGTGGCGAGGACACTGCTCCCCCTGGTGGCCACGCGCGGAACTGCAGGTCGAGGAGCCGCCAAGTGGGGAAGCCAGGCCAGAGCTCCCCACGGGGCCTCAAAGCCTAGCCCCTCTGTAATTTATTCCCTCACCCTCTTTCTAGTTGTTAAAGGACTGAGCCGAGCCTTTAACCCCAGCACTCCGGAGGCAGAGGCAGGAGGACCTCTGTGTCCAGGATCCTGTGTCAAAAAACAAAAAACAAACAAAACCAGATAGAACTGTTTCGGGTCCTTGCGACTTCCCAGGGGCCCTGTTCAAGTCCTCCTGTAGGCCTCACTCTGAGTAAGTGAAATGTGTAAGGGAGAAAGTTCTACTTGTTGTTTACCCAGTGGTTGGACTGAGGTTGACTCCAGCTAAAGATTGATTAGACATACCAACAGCTGTGAGGAGCCCTCTGCCCCTACAACACTCTTTAGTGTTGCTCCACATCACTGTGTGCTCAGTTCTCCCACAATCTCCATGGGGCTCACTCGGAGACCAAAGGAGAACCCGAGGTCGACGAGATGGCTGGTGAAGGCGCCTAACAACTAGAGTTCAGGACCTGCTCGGTGAGCAGATGGAACCGAGTCCCGTGAGTCCATCTCCTCAGGCGCGCATGGTGGTGACACACCTACCCACACAGATAAATAAATGTAATTTTAAAACAAACAATCAGGGAATTGAGGAGGAGAGAAATATCTCAGTTCTCAGGCACGAAGGCAGGAGCATTGCAATGCAAGTTTCAGGTCCTAAATTACAGCTTAGCATTCTCACTGTGAGCTAGGCAGGGGACATGGCCAGGGTGCTGACTCGCAGACAATGTCAAATCTGGGTGGAGACTGGAGTGGGGCATGGGGGTGGCTCAGGAGTTGGCAGCTGCTCTGCTCATCAGCAAGCCCCAGGTACGGTGAGAGACCCAGGGAGCAACTGAAGAAGACACCTGACCTCTGAGAACATCAAAAGAGACTAGGCTATAGAACTGAGTCATCCGCTCTTATGTTTTGTGTCCCTGTCACCCCACAACACGACTGGAGTTAGAGACCTGGCTATTCTCAGGAATCCTGGAATCCAGATGCAGGGTCAGCTGCATTTTACTGATTAAGCTCTCTCCAGCTCCCTGGGACAGGTCTCTTTACACTGCTGCATAGTATTCCACTCTGGGACACAGCATGGCTTGGTCTGGGTACTGGGCTTGGTCTGGGTGCTGGGCGTGGGAACCAGAGTCCTAGGAGTTCTGCTGTTTTGTGCCTGACATTTTTGTATCTACCTGCAGCACCCCCAGAGAATTGCCCCGTGTTGTCTTCAGGGTACATTGGAGCAGGGAGATGGTGCTTGCCCAGTTCTGCTACATACTTGAAGGGCAGAGAGCTGTTCTTGAAGACTGACTAGGTGCCTGCTGTAGGGGTCAAGCTTCAGCTCTGTATGGTGCCTGCTTCAATACATCAGCTTTCATCACAGGCAGGCTGTGGGGGATTGGTCTGTCTGCACTCATCCGGGGTGCTGTGCTCAGTCCTCCTGCACACTGTACTCCTGTGCTCACTTGAACTCACTGCATGAGGCCCAGTCATGGCTTGGCTGGAGTTGGCTTTCAACTAAGAACAGGTTTCAACCTGGGTGTGTGTCAGCACCATGGTGTGTCTGTGGCCACATTAGGCTCAGGATTCATCCTGGAATCAAGGCTCAGTATAAGGAAGAAGCTTGGGGAGTCAGTACAGAGGGGCCCTGGGCAGAGTTTGTGCTCTGTCTGACATTAAGTCTCTTCAGGGCCATGGAGTCAGAGCAAGAACTGTGCTTGGGTAGGATTGGGGTGCAGTGCAGGGAAGGGGCTGAGGCTGAGTTGGTGCTGCCAGGGGTGCTATAGGTTTCCTTGTGCATTGATTAGGCACCTGCTGTGTTTGCTGTGTGTTGACAAACATTATGAAGCACCCCTGTACAGGAAACAAAATCTAGTTAAGCACCTGGTGTGTGAATGACTATTTTTTTAAAAAATGGATGACTTTAAGCATCTACTATGTATCAGTGGCACACATTTATTATTATTATTATTATTATTATTATTACTACTACTACTACTACTACTACTACTATTATTATTATTAGCTTTTTAAGACAGGGTGTCTATTATGTAGCCCAGGCTGGCCTGGAACATAGAGACCCCCCTGCCTCTGCCTCCCAGGTACTGATATTAAAGGCATTTGCTGCTACACCCAATGTGGCATATATTTTTTAAGCTCCTTCTGTGTCCACACAGCAAACACTGACTAAGCACTTGCTGTGTAAGGTCACTAAACGTTAAGCACCGGTGAATGGTTCAGGGGTAAATGTGCTTAAGGCCAAGCTTGCCAACCCGAGTTTGGTTCTGGGACCCACATGGTGGAAGGGGAGAACAGACTCCTGTGAGTTGCCCTCTGACCTCAGCACATGACATGACACATACAGATCCCTACACACAACAAACAATCAAACAAATAAATGTAACAAAAATTTTAAAAAGATATTAAGCACCTGTTATGCATGGGTGGGACTTGATGTGTTTGGGTGACATTTATTAAGGCTTGGCTGGTGTATACAAGTAACAAACATATCTTCTGTGTACAGTTGACAAACACGTATTAGGCACCTGCTGTATATAAGCATACTTGGAACAGTTGGGCACAAGGTGGTAGGTAGAGGGTTCTTGGGTGCCAGGCGGTGCTCTGCCTCCCATCCAAGGACGGAAATTTGGGCAGGGGTGGGGTGCCTGGAGCTATCATCGTCTCTATCTCTGAGCCCCCAGAATTACTCCAACGGTTGTTCAGGATGCCCCTCCCTGCCCTGGCCTCACCCCCACCCACTCTGGGGCACCTTGAGCATAACAGGAAATTTCAAACAACAGGAAACCCAGGCCAGGCTGTGACTCCACCCTGCCAGGGCCTCTCTCAGTCTGTCCCCAAAGGAGGCCATGAACATCAGTACCTGGTCCACGCTGGTGACCCCAGAGTCCTGCCACCGACTGGCGGCCAGCGGTCACAGCCTCCTCATTGTCCTGCACTATAATCATAGCGGCAGGCTGGCTAGCCGCGGGGGCCCTGAGGACGGTGGCGGGCTGGGTATGCTGAGGGGGCCATCAGTGGCAGCAGGCTGCCTGGTGGTGCTGGAGAACGCCATGGTGCTGGCCGCCATCGCCATGCACATGCGGTCGCGCCGCTGGGTATATTACTGCCTGCTGAACATCACTCTGAGCGACCTGCTCACAGGCCTGGCCTATGTGGTCAACGTGCTGCTGTCGGGGACTCGTACCTTCCAGCTGTCACCCGTGCACTGGTTCCTGCGTGAGGGCCTGCTCTTTATGGCCCTGGCCGCGTCCACCTTCAGTCTTCTCTTCACAGCTGGCGAGCGCTTTGCTACCATGGTGAGGGTGGCTGAGAGCGGGGCCACCAAGACTAGCCGTGTTTATGGCTGCATCGGTTTGTGCTGGCTGCTGGCAGCTACCCTGGGCCTGCTGCCCCTGCTGGGCTGGAACTGTGTGTGTGCCTTCCCACGTTGCTCCAGCCTGCTGCCCCTCTACTCAAAGGGCTATGTGCTCTTTTGTGTGGTGGTCTTCGCCCTCATCCTAGTGGCTATCCTGAGCCTCTACGGGGCCATTTTTAGGGTGGTCCGAGCCAATGGGCAGAAGTCCCTGCGTCCTCCTGCCCGCCGCAAGTCCCGCAGGCTACTCAACACTGTGCTGATGATCCTGGTGGCCTTCGTGGTATGCTGGGGTCCCCTGTTTGGCCTGCTTCTGGCCGACATCTTTGGTTCTAATGTCTGGGCCCAGGAGTACCTGCGTGGCATGGACTGGATCCTGGCCCTGGCTGTGCTCAACTCAGCCATCAATCCTCTCATCTACTCCTTCCGCAGCCGTGAGGTGCAACACGCTGTGCTGGCCTTCCTATGCTGTGGCTGTCTCTGGTTAGGCCTGAGAGGTCCTGGAGACTGCCTCACACGGATCACCGAGGCCCACTCTGGTGCTTCCACCACTGACAGCTCACTGAGGCCCAGGGACAGTTTTCGGACTTCCCGGTCACTCAGCTTCAAGATGCGAGAGCCGCTGTCCAGCGTTTCCAGCGTCCGCAGCGCCTAGAGCTTGGACCAACCAGTTGCCCACTGAACAGGCCCTCCCAGGAGAGGTGAGAAGGGACCAGACACAAGATCCTTGCCTGATGGTGACTGAGAACATGCTAGCAGGCCCCGGGTTCCTTCCACAAAACTCCCTGTGATGAACGTTTGGCAGAAAGTGGCTGGAGCCAGATCCAGTGAGTCTGGGGCTCAATGGGGCTCCCAGGCAGCGAAGGGGATGTGCCATGTCCCTGGCCACGGACAGGACAGGGCCTTATGGTTCTGTCTTAGTCACATGTGTGCATCGATGCCCAGGCTGCTGTAGCATGTCTCCTGGTCACACCCACTGGCACACAGTGCTTTGGGGGTGTGCTGGGATGTGGGTGCACCTGCACCGTTTGTTTGATGGCAGCCTGATGTGTTGTAAGAGCCACAGATGGGGCTGGAGGACACACCAGTCTGTCATCCATCCCTCTTCTCAGTGACTTCCCCATTGGGACAAGCAGCCTGCCCCCCATGGTCTCTCTCCTCCAGTTCAGGTTCTCTGTCTCTATGTGGGGAGGGTAGACCCACCCACCCCAGGTCTGGGGCAATCTCAACTGGTCCTGTAACCCCACAGCCTCACCCTTCCGGTTCTGAATCACACACAGAGATATGGTGTGACAGGGAGCTGTAGACCCTACCATGTGATAGTGCCGCTGTGAGCCATGCATGGCTGCATAAAATTCATTAAAATGAATGAAACCTCCACATTCAGTTTCTCAGTGTATTGTAACTGAGTCCCACTGGCAGTGACTCTAGGATGGTAGTGATTGTCACATTTATAGATGGCAGAAGTTCAGGGTGTTGGGCACAAATCAATTTTCTTTTCTACACTTTCAGTTCTGATTGTCTGCGGCCTCAGTATACAGTTTGCATCCAATCATTGCAGTAATCACTCACCTTGGGAGAAAGAACCACAAGTTTGAGTCTTAGAATCTGCTTTCTTACCTAAGGCAAATGGCAAGGTCTTCAGAGAATGCATCATCCCGAGTTCTCCACAGCTTCTAAAGCCAGCACTCACCAGTTGCCTACTGCATACCTTACTCAAAGTCAGCTCGTGCCAGTTTGTATATTGAATTTTCACCTTGCCTGGTGGTGGGTAGGTGGCACTCTTTGGTCTTTTGTTTCTTATTTATTGTATTCCTAGAGGTGTGAGTGACATATAATTTTAATTCACACCTTAACTTACCCCAAGACACAGGGACAAGTCAAATCCATAGCAATGTTGGGTACTCTGAAATTAAAATGGAAGCTGCAATAGGCAAACCAAAAATGTTAGGTTAAATATGTCCCAAATATGAACAGGGATACTAAAGGTCCCCACCGTCACGCTAGTCCAACTACAGTTATCTTAATCTCCCCACTGCCATTTATGCCCCCGCCAATCCCTGCCTTACCATCTGCTCCGTATATTATTTTTTTAACCAGTTTTTTGCTCTGTAGAACACCTGTTGTCAGAGTGCCACGTCTTGTGATAGGAGAGCTAGCACGTTCAAGACAAAGACCTCGGCCCTCATTTTCACGTCTCCTTTTTAATCCCCTCTCTTTTCAGAGACTAAAGAACAACTCCAGTTCCCATATTCCTTTGTGCTTGCGCGATAGGACTACAATTCTCAGAGAACCGAGGCACCGGATGGGAACTTTCTCTTTCCTTTCCTACTTCTTTCCGGGTTGGACGGTCATGTCCTGCACTTTAGGTCTTTTATTTTCCTTCTCATTAACGACGCCAAACATAGGGCTTAAGACAAGCGTTACTGAGAATAGTTTCTAATAGCTTTGTAAATCATCTGTGTTGTGCGGCTTGGATGAATTCAGTAGCGGTAGACTGTCCAACCTAGCTTCGTTCTGGGAACGGCACAGTGGGACTACAGCTTCCAGGGTGCTCCGCGCGCAAGGACTGCTTCAGCTTCCGAGAGGCCGAAGCGCGAGTCTCAGTGTGCCTACAACTCCCAGCGTTCCACCGCTCACGGAGCCGGTTAAAACCAGGCTCGCTCACAAGAAAGACTACATTTCCCGGAAGGCGGCGCGGTAGACAGGGGCGTCCGCAGCGCTGCCCAAAGGACCCTAGAGCAGGCGCGGGCTGTTCGTGGCTCTTCCCGAAGGACCTCAGCGGCCGCCCATGCCAAGCTGAGTCCGAGAAGCCGCGGCCACTTCCCGTCGCCGTCCGCCGCCGCCGCCGCCGCCGCCTTTGCGGTCTGCCGCCCGCCGGGATGCTGGAGGAAGCGGGCGAGGTGCTCGAGAACGTGCTGAAGGCGTCGTGCTTGCCGCTCGGCTTTATCGTCTTCTTGCCCGCCGTGCTGCTGCTCGTGGCGCCGCCGATGCCCGCCGCTGACGCCGCGCACGAGTTCACTGTGTACCGCATGCAGCAGTACGACCTGCAGGGCCAGCCATACGGTGCGCGACCCCTGACCTCTTCCCTTGACCCTGCCATCCCCCTACTGCCACACCAGTCCCCCAGTCACTGCGATCCTCCTACTGTCATGCAGAGGACCCCCGACTGCTACCCTGGTCTCCTCACTGATATACCGATCCTTTTCCTGGAAGCCCCTGTTCCTCAGTTCCCCTGCTGTCACACTGACTCCTGTCACCCCATCCCATCATCGCCACCCTGATTCCTACCTCTTCTCGATCCCCTGTCACCCTGATCCCTCTCTGTCAGCGGTTGCCTTATACCTCCCTCAGGCTGGTGTTTGCCCAGGGCCTGCTGTCCTGGGGTCCCCTGGGGCCTTGTTTCCCACAGCACCACGCCTTCACCCTTTTGCTCTGCTCCCACCCCTCGCCAGGTTCCCTAGGATCTCTGTTCCCATGCCTAGGTTTTGGGCCTCTCAGCCTTCCGCTCCCTGCTTGTGGTATCTAGCCTTCCAGAACCTTCTGCTCTTTGGTTTGCCTCTCAAGTTTGATGCTAAGTCTCTGCCAGAATGACAATACCGGGCCCCCATTTTGAGCGGGTATGGCAACCTGGTCTGTGCACCCAATCCTCTCTATGTGGATCCCATGGGCCCTTATGCCCAGAATCACGTTAACTTCTCTTTAAAGCAATGTTGCCATGGTAGGGGTCATGTCACTGTCCCAGCTTGGGGAGGTCTAAGGGGTGGAGGCACCTTGCAGGGCCCAGAAGTGCCTTAAAACAGTGCTCTATCACCTAGGGCACCTTAGGGTGAGGATCTTATCCTAGGCCAGGTCCACTGGGCCAGGAATAGGTGGCCAGGTGTCCCCAGTGTCATCAGCATTTGCTTGCAGTTTCTTCTGGCCTGGCATCTTCTGAAGGGCCACCTGCTAAACTGCCACTGTGGGGTGTCATAGAGGCCGGGGATGGCTGGGGGAATCACAGAAGCCACTTGAAGCCAGTGGCTACTAAGCTGGGCAGCATAGCTTTTGAGTGCCTACAGTTGTCCCAGAACACTCTGTGATCCGGAGGGCAGTTCCTAGACACTCATGTCCATGTCTGGTTCTCACATGCACAGAATCTTGAGTGGACTGGCCTGTGAATGAGCTCGTGTTTACAGTGGACCAGATACCTGACATGTGGCTTTTCTACCCATCCTTGTCTGGATATGAACTAGTGAGCTCTTGCATCCTGTCTGTACCCCAGAGGACCCATGATGGGGCAGCCAGCCAGAGCATATCTTGAGAAGTCCTAGGCATAAGTCCCTTGAGCTCCCCTCAGCCCCTGGCCAGTCCACAGCCTGACCGCATCTCTCCTTACCCAACTTCCCCTGGGTCTTGTTGAGAAATAACTAACACTGGTGGGGAAGGAGGCTTGTGGGGTGTGACCATGACACAGGCTACCATCCCTCCTGCTGTGGACTTTGGCCTTCTTAGGGCCTGCCTTTTTATCATCATGGGGCTTGGAACAGAACTTCAGCATCTTGTCAGCCTCCCAAGTGGCTCAGTGGCCCTGAGGCCCAGCTTCACCTCACTCACCTGGAGCCAACTGATGAGGCTTGGCCTCCCTGATGTGGATAAAGTTTTATTGGCATGAGGTCACTGACACTACCGAGCTGAGTAGCCAGCACTGGGAAGAAGCCGGCTGATTGCCCACCTACCTTTATGGCATCCCTGACCTGGCACCGCTTGGGTGGGACCCTAGCTGGTCATAGGCCAGATCACAGGGGCCTGGCTGCCCTCCTGTGGGTAGCACAGTGGTTTTGGGGAGTTCTAAGGACTGGTGCTGACCAGCACTGCTCACTGAGACTCTGTCACATCCCCACAGACAACAAAACTGGGTACAGAGTACTATCCTGCCATGTGGCCAGCTCCAGTCCCCAGGACTCCCAGAAAGCACTGTTCCCATGGGACCCTGTAGGGACTGGAGGGAAAGCTGCTGTCTGAGCCACCCTTGAAGGCCAGGAAGAGGTTGAAGAGGGAGAGGTATTGCCTCTCCCTGAAGGAAGTAGGGTATCTGCTGTGAGGTGCTTGGCCTGTGATGGCTTCCAGGAAAGTTGTTCCCAGCAGGCCCTTACCCGGCTCCCTCAGATTCTGCAGTACTGGAAAGTGGGGACTGGGCCTCAGCTGGCCCTGGGCCCAAGGTTCCCTGTGTGTCCAGCTGCTGCCCTGGGGTGCATCTTACCCCCATGTGGTTGGGGGATCATCCGTGAACTATTCGAGACCCAGCCGTCATGTGCCTTTGATACTTGGGTCTCTGAGGTGGGAGGGGTTCATGGTAATTTGGGTGTCAGCATTCAGGTGACCATTCTGGAGACTCCACCAGAATCGAGGCCCTTCCACAGTGAGCAGTCACTTACTGCCCTCTCCTGGCTATATACATATAGGGGTACTGCCTGCCATCATTCTTGTGACAGTTGAGCATTTATAAAGCACCTGATGTATTCTATGCCACCCAGTCTGGCTGTAAGTGGGACTCAGGAGACTCCAGTTCTTGGAGGGAGCTTTCTTCTGTGGCCTGAGGTCCTGGTGGTTCACCTCTGGTCCATGCAGTTCAGATCCCTAAAGGCCCAGCTGGGCCTCCCATGGTTATGTGTCAGGTGTACTATGCCTGACCTGTAAGCCACACCCTCACTGTGCTGGTGTGGAGGATGGCAGCTTCAATAGGTGCAGGCCCCAGGTTGTGATGCCATGACCCTTTGTCCCCTACAGGCACACGGAATGCAGTGCTCAACACAGAGGCGCGCACAGTGGATGCAGATGTGCTAAGCCGACGCTGCGTGCTTATGCGACTCTTGGATTTTTCCTATGAGCACTATCAGAAGGCTCTGCGACAGTCAGCAGGTGCTGTGGTTATCATCCTGCCCCGTGCCATGGCTGCCGTGCCCCAGGATGTTGTCCGAGTAAGCCTGTGTCTCAGTCCCCATGCCTGCCCCTCAGGTTGCTTCTGCTGTGTGTCCTTGGGAACACTGGGGCATATCCTCCCCTTGAAGAAGGAAGCTGAGATGGGGAGGCACTCTGGGGTGGCAGCATTCCCTGAACGCATGTGCTCCCCACAGCAATTCATGGAGATGGAGCCTGAGATGCTGGCCATGGAGACTGTGGTCCCCGTGTACTTTGCTGTGGAGGACGAGGACCTGCTTTCCATCTATGAGCAGACCCAGGCTGCCTCTGCCTCCAGGGGCTCCGCCTCTGCTGCTGAAGGTGAACCATGCCACTGCAGGGTGTGGGTAGCCTGGGTCCATGCATCTATGGGGCTTTCCTGGGCTTCTTTCCAGAAGTGTTTGCAGTTCCCAACCCAGCTGTGGCCCTGGCCACAGGCCCAAGTGACCTCTCTCTTTCTGTTCCCAGTACTGCTGCACACGGCCACAGCCAATGGTTTCCAGATGGTGACCAGTGGAGCCCAGAGCCAGGCGGTGAGCGACTGGCTCATTACCAGTGTGGAGGTGAGCTCCCACCTTTTTAGCCTGCCCCAGGGCCTTTGCACAAGCTACACCCTGATCCCAGACATCTAGTCATCCTTCTGCCACACATGGGAGGTGTTGGTGACAAAGGAACTTGACTGCAGGCTGAGGCTGTGGCTCAGTGGGTAGTACTTGCCAGCTCACAGAGTCTTGGGCTCAATCCCCAGGATCACATGAAGCACATGTGCTAACCCACACCTGGGAGGCTGAAGCAGAAAGATGAGCAGTGCAGGGCCATCCTTGGCTACATAGTTCTAGACTGTTGTTGAGATACAGGAGACCCTGTTTTCATAAAAAGAAAACCCCACTTTTTTAGTTCTGTCACCAGGGGTGCTCCGAGTACCCTGTGGGTCAGTCAGTCAGCCACAGTAGGGGGAGACCAAGCCAGACTGCAGTGCAGCAGGCAGCCGTGCAGACCCAGTGTGCGCTGCATGATTGTCTACAGCATTTGGGTGTGAGACCAAGCCAGACTGCAGTACAGCAAGCAGCCATGCAGACCCAGTGTGCGCTGCATGATTGTCTACAGCATTTGGGTGTGAGACCAAGCCAGACTGCAGTGCAGCAGGCAGCTGTGCAGACCCAGTGTGCGCTGCATGATTGTCTACAGCATTTGGGTGTGATGACAAGATAGACAGGCTGCCACTCTTAGTCTTGAAAGGTCCTGGGGACTTGGTGAGGCGACCTCTCTGTGCAGTCCCTCCCTGGGCCAAACAGTCTGTGCTCTTGTCCACTGGAGCTGCCCCCAGCATGGCCATACCACTGGGCTCGAGAAGCCTTCACATTGCCCTGTGCCTCCCTGGGGGAGGGTCTGAGGAGACCGTCCACCTATGGGTCCTGCCAGTGCATGTCCTTGGTATCAAGGCTCACAGCACACCAGGGTGACCCTCAGGAATCACAGCCAGACTGTCTTGGGCATCTAGATCCATCTCTGTCTCTCCACAGGGACGGCTGACAGGGCTGGGAGGGGAGGACCTCCCCACCATTGTCATCGTGGCTCATTACGACGCCTTTGGGGTAGCCCCAGTAAGTACCCTGGTGCACAGGGCCAGGAGAGGTCAGGGCCACCAAAGAGGCACAGAAGGGCAGTGGCTGCCAACTGTCCATGTCATTACCTGGGTGGGTAATGCTGGGGGGACCCAGAACTTTAGACCTACCCTTGAGTGTCTTAGTCACTGTCCTATCACTGAGGAGACACCATGGCTATGGCAACACTTATAGAAGGGGTTAGTCAGTTATTGCCATGGCAGTGGATAAAGTAGCTGTACCCTACATCCTGATGTGCAAGCTGAGACAGACAGATAGATGGACAGAGTGGGCCTGGCATGAACGTTTAATATTTCAAAGCCCACGCCAGTGACATACTTCGGCTAGCTAGGCCGTACCTCCTAACCCTCCTCAGGCCGCGCCACCGCAGCCTGAGCCTGGGGCCGCTCTTATTCAAACAGCCACAGTTAGCACCAGGTCCCCAAGCCTCCAAGGGCTGGCTGCCCCGCACCCATAACTATAGCACCAGGTCCCCAAGCCTCCAAGGGCTGGCTGCCCCGCACCCCATAACTATAGCACCAGGTCCCCAAGCCTCCAAGGGCTGGCTGCCCAGCACCCCAACTATTGGTTCGTTTGTTTGAGATAGTCTCTCTTTGCAGCTCTAGCTTTCCTGAATTCAGAGAAATCTCCCTGCCTCAGTCTCCCAAGTGCTGGGGTTAAAGGTGTGGCCACCATGCTCTACCCAGTGGGTTTTCATGTCTCTTTTCTACCTTGGTGCCCTGTGGCTCTGGCACCAAGTGGATGGGCCTGGCCTAAAGGAAACATGACCGATGGGTTCTCTGCCCACAGTGGCTGTCACTGGGCGCAGACTCAAATGGGAGCGGCATCTCTGTGCTGCTGGAGCTTGCTCGCCTCTTCTCACGCCTCTACACGTACAAGCGCACACATGCAGCGTGAGTTCCACTAAGGGGAGTGGTTCAGCCCACCCCTGGGATGCTGTTGGTCTGTGGAAGGGATGGAACCATCTAGAAGTATCTCCCCTTTGTTCTGTGGACACTCCTGGGTGATCTCTGTGGGAAGAGATCACCTTAGGCCCTGAAGGGACCTAGGCAGCTTCCCTGGTCTCCACCCATCCATGCCCATAGTTGTGACAGTCACATCTGTCCTGAGGTGCCACACAGGTCACATGAGAGTGATTTCAGCATTTGTGAGCTGGGCCACACAGGGTGGCTACAACAGTGAGAGGCAGCAGCCAGTGTGCCAGGCAGCCATGGTCACTGGACAATAGGTCTTAAAGATGGGGGCTGAGGGGGAATGTCACTTCTTTTTTTTTTTTTTTTTTTTTTTTAAGTTTTTCAAGACGGGGTTTCTCTGTGTAGCCCGACTGTCCTGGAACTCACTCTGTAGACCAGGCTGGCCTCAAACTCAGAACACCTGCCTCTGCCTCCCAAGTGCTGGGATTAAAGGCGTGCGCTACCACTGCCCGGCTAGGATGTCACTTCTGTTAAAACCATGAGGTAGCTTTGTTCTTGCTCACCCTGGATGTGTCTGTCCCTTATGGCCAGCACCAGTGGCCTCACCCAGTCCTGGCTGGCTTAGCAGCCCTGTGTGACAGTGGCAAGTCAGCAGTACAGGCCGAGAACAACCTGGGCTCAGTGGCTTGACTCTGGTTCCCAGGCAGGTGAGAGTATGAGGCACCTGTGAGATTCAAGTCCACACAACCAAGTTGTGTGTCAGCTGACCCTTGGCATCTGGGGACAGGGTAGCGTGTGGGTAATCTGAGCTCTACGTAAGGTTCTGTGTCTTCAGAGACCTCCCTGAAGGGCTCTCAGGGGACACATGTGACTGTCACAATTGTGGAGCCCCTGGCCTGGCATTGGGGGGGGGGGGGTGTCACCTGGTGGTGGGTCTGGAGAAACCTGAGGTCCCCTGTATCTCGGTTGGGAACCCATGGCCTGGCCGTGTTGCCCTCTTGACACCTGCACTCACAGGTACAACCTCCTGTTCTTCGCATCCGGAGGGGGCAAGTTCAACTACCAGGGCACCAAGCGCTGGCTTGAGGACAGCCTGGACCACACAGGCAGGCCGGGCTCGGTGTGGGAGTCCCTGACGATTGGCTGGTGGGTGGAGTCTTTTGGTTAGTGGGGCCATGCCCCTCTGACCCCTTTTTCTCACCCTACAGACTCCAGCCTCCTGCAGGACAACGTAGCCTTTGTTCTGTGCCTGGACACTGTGGGACGTGGCAGCCACTTGCGCCTGCATGTATCTAAGCCTCCTCGGGAGGGGACGCTGCAGCATGCCTTCCTGCGCGAGCTGGAGATGGTGGCCACACACCAGTTTCCTGACGTCAGTTTCTCCATGGTACACAAGAAGATCAATCTGGCAGATGACTTGCTTGCCTGGGAGCATGAGCGCTTTGCCATCCGAAGGTTGCCCGCCTTCACGTTGTCACATCTGGAGAGCCACCGAGCAGGGCCTCGCAGCAGCATCATGGATGTGCGGTGAGCAGGCCTGACTTAGCAGAGATTGTTTCTAGGGCCTTCTGTGCAGGGCGGCTACTCGGACTCTGTGGGGTTCTTGAGTTCCCGTTACAGCACTTGGGGTGGGGTATTCATTGGTTGGAACTTCTTTAGGGCAAGCAAGTCGCCTTCCAGGTCTTTCCTGGGCAGAGGTGGCTTCTATAACAGTGGTTCTCAACCTTTAGGTATAGACCTCTCTGAGGTTGTATATCAGATATCCTGCACATCAGATATTTACATTAGGATTCATAACAGGCAAAATTACAGTTTTGAAGTAGCCATAAAATAATTTTATGTTTGGGGGTCACCATAACATAAAGAATTATATTAAAGTGTTGCATCCTTTGGAAGGTTGAGAACTATTGCTCTAGAACCTTCCTTCCATAGGGGCATCTTTTGGTGGAGCACCCTTCAGAACCTGTGTGTGGCACTTTCTAGAACCTTCTAGAGTCTTCACTTTCCAGAACTTGCTGAGACATTCTTCTGTAACAGTCTCATAGAGGATGGTTGTCTTTTAGAACCTTCCCTGGGTCTGGTAGGGAGGTGGTGTCCCCGGACCTTCTCTGGGGTCTTCTGTGGGGTCAGTTCTGCGGCCTGCCCGGGCCTGCCTTCTAAAATCCTTTTTAAGGGGCCCCTTGCAGCACCTTCCACAGAGAGCTTCCTGGGTGGGGTGTAAGCTAATGACTTTCTTTGTGGGGGAGCAGAGCCCTCTTCTAGAACTTTCCATGGGCAGTTGTCCAGGGTGGGGTAGGGCTGAATCAGGAGCAGGCTGTAGGAGGGCCAACAGCCCATCACACACCTGGAAGTCAGCAATGAGGAGCAGGGTCCACAGGACACCACTCAGGCTGGTTGCTGGGTTGAAGGAAGGTCACTTCCCACCTGCAAAGGGGTCCTGGATTGGCTATTCCCTGTGGGTGTACTGGGCCCTGCAGGTGCTGCCCTGTCACCATACCATGTCATGGCACCTCCACCTCTTTGGGCTTTGGCTGCCCTGGGTGGAAACCACGGTCAGACACACTCTTAGGCCCAGCCACTGCTACCTATCAGCTAGCCCCAGAGCCTAGGCACCAGGGACTGCCTGCCTTGCCTGAGGAGCCTGTCCCTGTATCCCCAAGGTCCCGGGTGGATTCCAAGACCCTGACTCGGAACACAAGAATCATCGCCGAGGCTCTCACTAGGGTCATCTACAACCTGACGGAGAAGGTGAGCCATTTACTGCTGGCCCTGTCTGTGTGGTGCACACAGCCCTGCTGGGCCAGCTCACACCCTGTCCCCTCCCTCTACAGGGGACGCCCCCAGACATGCCAGTGTTCACGGAGCAGATGGTAAAGTGTGGGGCATTGGGGGGGACCATAGGGACCTGTGCTGTGACTCCAGCTTGCACCCCCCCAGCAGGTCCAGCAGGAACAGATAGACTCAGTCATGGACTGGCTCACCAACCAGCCACGGGCTGCCCAACTGCTGGACAAGGACGGGACATTCCTGAGTACACTGGAACACTTTCTGAGCCGCTACCTGAAGGACGTTCGACAGCACCATGTGAAGGCAGACAAGCGGTGAGCAGCTGGCCACATTTCCTTGGGTGCCATTGCCTTGTCCTCAGTCAGGGAGACACAGGTCCAAAATAGAATGAGGCCAAGGGACAGAGTAGATGTCAGGCCAGGGAAGGCTTCCCAGGCCAGGGAAGTGAGCTCTTGATCTGTAGTCTGGGCAAGCTTCCAACTTGCCATGCTCCTGCATCAGCCTCCCAATGCTGCAACTGCTGGGGAGTTCTCTGAGGAGGAGCCTTGGGGAGAGGCACTGAACTGTCTGGGCTGTCTTTCCACAGGGACCCTGAGTTTGTCTTTTATGACCAGCTAAAGCAGGTGATGAACGCTTACAGGTGAGTGGTGGGTCAGATCCCAGGGCAGCACAGTCTATGGGGATGGCCATTCTTCCATCCTTGACCCCATGGATTGTCCCTCAGGGTCAAGCCAGCCATCTTTGACCTGCTGCTGGCCTTGTGCATTGGGGCGTACCTTGGCATGGCGTACACGGCCATCCAGGTGAGCAACTGTGCAAGTGTCTTGGGGGTGGGAAGGGGGGTGTAGCTAGCTCTCCAGTGTTCCTCACGCATTGCTCTTCCCACCAGCACTTCCATGTGCTATACAAGACAGTGCAGAGACTGCTGCTCAAGGCCAAGGCACAGTGACAGTGGCCATGCGCAGGTGGCCCAGGAGGTTCTGGCCTACACATCCACAGCGGCCAGACCAAACCACAGAAGATCAAAAGATGGGTCACTAGGACGCAGGGATGCCTCTCCCTGTCCATTTCCTTGAATGTTCCTGGAGGAGAGCCCCGCCCACCTGCAGATGAGCCCACTGGGATGGAATGATGGCCCGTGTCACATGCACTGAAGGGCCACACGCTGGTGTTGGCCTCCCCAGTGGCTGGGTCCCAGAAGCCAGTCTCTGCGGTTCTGCAGAGGCAGCCATCGTCAGCCTGCCTCTCCCTAGCACTGGCCAGCACCCATGGCCAGCAGTGTCTCCCTGTTCTTCCTCATTCCCTGCTCTGCCTGTTGTCACCTCCGCCACCGTGACTGGACCCACCTGGTCCTCCAGCTGGATCTGAGCCACCTAAGGTTCTGGCCCCTCCTGCAAGTGTCCCTTTGCTCAGTACTATTGTTGATGACTAGGCAGGAGTTGGCCCTGGTCTGGAGTGTGCAGTCCTGAGGTCTCCCCACCTTCCACCATCACCACCCGCAGCCTCAGTTTCCCTACCTGTGATATATTCTGGGGAGTCCACCCCTCTGTCATAGTGTCTGATGGAACATCCAGGCCCAGTACAGCCCTGGATATCCCCAACAGGATGGCCTTGGGAAGGGGGCACCAGTGCTGATGGTTGACCTCAGGGACCCCACAGTAAATCGATTCAATAGCAATATGACCCAGGAGATGGGCAGCTGGAACCAGCTGAAGACCAGCTTTGCGTCCCTCTCTCACGTGCTGAGGCCTGGCCCACCCCTACCCACTGTAGGCTGCCTCTGTTCAGCAGTGGTGGCTGCCATCCTGGTGGCACTCATGTCATGGGGTAAGAGGGGTCAGCCTGCTGCCCTGGCCCTGGGCACTCTCCCCTCCCTCTCTATTCTTAACCTGGCAGCTGGTTATGGGTCTGAGGCCAGTGCCACCTGTCACTGGAAAAGTACCAGGGCACATGCCACCTCCCTCTGTCCTGACAGGTCATGGGGATGGATGGCCCCTCGAGGTGGCTGCAGGTCTGCAATTGGTGGGTTACAAAATAAAAGCCATATTGAAGGACCGAGCCTCCAGGTGTCCTGAGGACCACCCACTGTTGTGCTGTTGTCCTGGGTCTGTGGGGGTGTCACCTCATGCCCTGCTGTCCTCCCTGGGCTGTTCAGTGAACACTACTTCCTGACACTGGACATGTTTTTAGTGGAAGAGAAGTTGGGGTTATCCACATGGAACAGGGGTCATCACAGTGCTAAAGGCTGTCCCTACCAAGTTTACACCAGGGCCCTGCTCCTCCTGGAATCCTGGGTGGGTATGGGTCTAGGCTCCTCACCACAGGCTCTGCCCATTGTTCAAGTCCCTTTCTTGTAAAATCAGTCAACAAACAAAAGTTCAGCTGCTGCTGTGAGGCTAGGGGCCTGTCATGAACTCAGTTCATGACAGTATTGCTAACCTATTGAAAGGGAACAGACCCAGGTAGGCCATAGGCATTCATAGCAGTGTCTCTTCTGTCTTCATGACCACAGAACCTGACAAAACGGGGGTCTGGGTTCAAGCAGAGGGTATGGCCTGTTTCAAGATCCTAGGGCAGGTACAGCAAGGGGTTTTGATGGTGTGCCCCTGAGTCCAGCATGGCATTGTGGATATGCACTGAGATCCAGCATATGGACTTCAGAGGCTGCAGCTTGCAAGTGTCTCCCCATACCCTAGAGGTGCATGAGTTCTTGTGGTGGGGTCTTAGGATGATTAGTAAGAGGTTGGTTTCTCTTTTCTGCATACTGCCTGGGGATTGAACTCAGGTTATTAGGCTTGGCAGCAAGCACCATTCCCCACTGGACCCTCAGCATCCCTCTGCCTTATCTTTTGAGTCAGGCCTCTGTGCCATAAGGCCTCCTGCCTTGGCCTCCATAACTCAGGTAACTAGTATGGCTGCCATGCCCAGCTTTTTACATGGGTGCTGGAGATCCCAACTCAGGTCCCTGGGTACATGACAGGGATCAGCTCCTCTTCCCCTGCTTCTGAGGTAGAATGTCACTGCAATCTTGGCTGGCATCATGACAGTCCTCCTGCCTCAGCTTTCTAAGAGCAGAAGTGACAGGCCTGTGCTACCACGTTGGCTATATAGACTGGGCATGATGACACATGTCTATTATCCTGCCACTTGAGGTTGAAGGCAGGTGATCAGTTCTGGGTAATCCTTGGCTACAATAAGTTTAGGGTCAGCCTGTGCTACATCCCTGCTTCAAAAACTAAGAGATTATAAGTCACTGCTCTCCCTGGCATCCACAGGTACCAGTGCTAGGCTCTAGGGGTGGATGCTGGAGACACAGCTGGCCCCAGCCTATGACTTCCAGGGAAAGGGGGTCTGGTGACACTTGGGTACTGATAGGATCTGGGCTGGCTCCCTGGCACTTGGCTGTGCCTCCTCTGAATCCTGGGAGGAAAGCAGCCCCTCCCACGCCTTCAGTGCTCTTGAGTCAGTGTCCTTGGGAGAGACTGCCCTCTGGGGACCTGCACTTGTCACAACAGGGGCAGCCTCCGAGCATAGAGTGTGTGAAGAGCGGGGCTCAGCTCAGCATACAGGAGAACACATCAACCTGAAAGCTGCCAAATGAGCCTGAGGTAAGTGCAAAACCAGTCCACTCACCTGAGCATATGCAAAGGCTTCAGGCAAGGTGATTAAGACACCCCACCCCACCCTAGTTTCTGGTTTTCTATCTCTTGTAGACCAACAGCCACCAGGCTCTTGCAGCATAACTATGGTGACATCAGCTCGGGGGGGGGGGTAATTGGAGGTGTCAGAGAAGGAGTCTCCCAGACAAGTACTATTTTAGGGCTAACACGGTGCTCCAGTTGAGGGGAGCAGCACCAGCTCCACAGGCCTCCTCCCTGTTGTTGCCCACATTTTGAGGACTGAGATGTCTTTAAAACTGAGCATGGTGGCTCAAACCCATGACTGCAGGGCTAAGACAGGTGGATGACAACTGTGGGGCAGATGGCAGGACTCCCTTTGACCAGCATCCTCAGTTCCCGGGAAGCCTGGTCCCCCTTTTGATGCTTTTTAATGATTCTCACAGCTCAAAGGCCCATGGAGCTCCCAGCATCCTGCTTCAGTCTCCATGGAAACAGCTTATCTGAGGACCAGCATCTCCCAGGATACTGAGGATCGGATGCTTGTATGTGACTCCTGACCCTGGGCCTCACTCTTTCCTGCTCCAGCCAGCCTGGACATGGTGTCTCTGCAGTTAGCTCTGCCTGTAGATTACAATGGTGGCTGTCACCATTGTGAAGCCAACCACACAAAGAGCCAGTCCATTCTCCCTCTAGTGTTGATAGCAAATGCAGAAATGATAGCAAATGCCTGGACTGTGGGGAAGACAGAAGGAATCATGGGAGACATATAGGCTTCCAGAACTGGTATTAGACTCCTGCACTCTCGCTTTGTGACGTTACCCAAAGGGTCAACTGCTCTGGGCCTCAGTTCCTGTTTTTTAAAACAAGGTATAGAGGCTGGAGAGACTGCTCAGCTGTTACAGCACCCGATGCTCCCACAGATGACCCAGTTCTGTTCCCAGCACCCACATGGCAGCTCACAACCACCTGTAACTCCAGCTCCAGGGGACCCGCCCCCCTTCTGGCCGCTATGGGTACTACACAAACAGGCAACACCCCTGCACATAGGTAAATCTTTTTACAAAACAAATTATAGGAGTAGGACTCCTTAATTGGTTTATGTATTTAAGACACTGTCTTATGCTACCCTCCAACTCTCTGTAGCCAAGGATGATCTTTTTGGTTTTTCGAGACAGGGTTTCTCTGTGTAGCCCTGGCTGTCCTGGAACTCACTCTGTAGACCAGGCTGGCCTTGAACTCAGAAATCCACCTGTCTCTGCCTCCCAACTGCTGGGATTAAAGGCGTGCACCACCACTGCCCAGCCGCCAAGGATAATCTTCATCCCTGATCCTTTTGCCTTTCTCCTCTGGAAAAAAAGAAAACACCAAATTCAATCATCAACATACAGAATATTTTATTGCTGTCTCGGAAAAAAAAAAAATGAGCTGCACATGGTGGCATAGGCCTGTCACCCCAGTCTAAGGGTGGAGGCAACTAAGACAGGAGGATTTGCAAGGGCCAGCCTGGGTGTCTGCTTCTGTCCTGAAGTGGCCTGTCACTTTCTCTGCCCTCCTTAGCCTACTGTCACCACCCTGGCCCTGTCCTGCCCTCTATGTCCATGTCACAGGCTGGCTTTCATTATGCACCTCCCTGTTTTCAGAGCCACAGTCCCCTTCCATGGCTACTCATTGCTTGCTGACTCGTTTTATCTTGACACAGGCTCTTATGGTATATATAGCTCAGGCTGCTCTGGAACTCCCGCCTCAGTCTCTTCGTGCACCTGGCTGCGAGGCAGATCCTATGATTGTTGGTGACTAAGGGTGCCAAGGCTAGAGCAGGGAGACTTGTCAGTCTTTCCGATGGTCATGTCCAGCCTGAAGCCCCCCCACAGCTCCAGGACCTCTGGGCCTCAATTTCTCCCAGGGGTCCCCATTTCTCTGCGAGCCTTGAAGGCCTGTTTCCCGGCGCCAGCGCCACCCGCCCATGCAGTACCCGCGGCGGCCGACAGGAGCGCTGTGGCGCAGTCGCACGCGGGCGGGGCCGCTGACGGAGCGAAGCGGTGGCACCACAGCTCCTGCCCGGGCCTGGCCGGTGGGCGGCAGCGGGCCCGAGCGCCCCGGGGCGCGGCCTGACGGTATGAAGGACCTGGACGCAATCAAGCTCTTCGTGGGCCAGATCCCGCGCCACTTGCACGAACAGGACCTCAAGCCTCTATTTGAGCAGTTTGGCCGCATCTACGAGCTGACGGTGCTCAAGGACCCGCACACCGGCGTGCACAAAGGTGGGCACCGCGCCCTCCACCCTACGCCCTCCTCTGCACCCCTGCACCCCGCCTTCTGCACCCCTGAACACAGCCCCTGCACCCCAGTATCCTTCTGCAGCCCCGAGCCCTTTCTGCACCCCTTTTTACACCTGCAGCCACCTAACTCCTACACACCTCCCTTGCACCTGAGCCTTCTAGAACCCTCCCCCACACCCTTCCTCCTACACCCCTGCATCCCAGCCCCCACTCACCTTCCCCTGCACCCTCCTCCGCCCCCGGGGATGCCACTCGCAATCCAGCTGCCCCCTCCTGTCCTCCGCCCCCTCTTCCTCCCTCCTCCCTACTCCCTCCTCCTCCATCGCTCTCCAGCTCTCCATCATCTCCCTCCATCTCCCTCCTCCTCCCACCCCCCCACCCCGAGCATCTTCCTTTTTCCCCTTCTCCCTCCCATTGCCATTCCCAGACCCTCCCCTCACCCTGTGCCTAGAGTGACAGGGACCCCAGCCTCCCAGTCCCCCACCACCCGCCTTGTTGCTTTTGGTCTTCCTGGCTCAGCTTGGAACTTCCCACCTCGGGACTGGGAATCCTGCTCACAAAGCCGGGCTAGCTTGGGCTGCAGCCAGGACACATGTCCAGGACCCCCGGCTGAGCGGTAACTAAAAAGACATGGGGGTGTGGGAAGGAGGATGAGGCTAGGGTCCAAGGGGATATGGGGACTCGGGCAGCCCTCCCTGGGTGGTGCCATCTTCCTGGCCCCTTGCACCCACCCTGGGCTCAAGTGGAACCTGGCAGAGCCAGAGCTGAGGCCAAGACAATGAACGTGAGGTCTTCTGGACAGAGCCCAGATATTGGGTGCCGTGGCCTCGCCGGCTGGTGGCTAAAACCCTGAATGTCCCTCCCTGGAGGCATCTGGGGGAGACAGGGTCACCCTGCTCTGCTCCATCAAAAGCCCTAGTATCTGAATCTGTGGCTTTGAGCAGCTCTCCTGACAGTTGTCGGGGACCCAAGGTTGAGACTAGGATCTTCATCATTGGCAGGACCACATGAGGGGCCTTAGTGCTTGGGGTGGGTGCTGGGGTGGGTGCTGATCTCCCTTGAGAATTTCAGACAGGAAACAGTGGTAGATGAGGGACCCATGATGGGACAGTGAGGGCTGATGTGGATGTGGAGTTATTTTCTTTCTGGTAGATTGGGGGGGGGGGGGTTCTGGCAGCCTTGGTATTTAGGGATTTTGCTTATGGGGTGGAATTTGGGTAGGGGAGGGTCTCATTGGCAGTGATGCTGGGGATTAGAGAAATAACAGCCTCCCAGGACGCACCCAAGTGGGAAAGAGGGGAATCCCCCAAGCCAGCAAAGGAGGGGTTTAGGACCTTGACAAAAGTCTGTATTTGGAGGGCAGGAACACTGGTGCTTGCCTGTCACCTCGAAACTTGGGATGCTTAGGCAGGAGGATCAAAAGTTCAAGGTCATCCTTGGCTACATTGCAAGTTGAAGGCTAGCCTGGGCCACATGACATCCTGGCTCAAGAAAAATGGATTTGTTTGGGTTATTGCAGTGTGACTGGCTGCCCCTCTCTGGGCTTCAGGCAAATGGAGACAGAATAAATGGAGTTAGTAAACTTGGGACCTCCTGTCAATATTTCAACGGCTTTGTTTCTGGGGTACATCTTCAAGATAGCCCATAATAGCAGAGGTGGAGTCCCAGGGTGGACTAGGTCTCCAAGCACTAAAAAAGAGATGCAGAGAAGGGACAGGGGATGGAGAAGAGAAGATGGGGCACATAGACCCTCTGTAACCCTCCCTGGAGCTATCCAGAGAATGGGGGCTCCCTCAGCCAGGGCTCAAGGTAGAACCTAGGGCCAACACTGGGGTCCTTCTGTCCCCATTTCTAAGGGAGAATAAGTCATTCTTGAGGTCTCTCCAGCCCTACAGACCATATGCATTTTCATGTTAATGATGGCATTTGCCTGAGAGTTGCTTGCTCTGCTCTTTGGGGGACTGTGCAGCGGGAGCCTGGGCCTGGCCTGCTGTTACCATAGGAGCAGCAGTAGCTGTTGGTTACAGGAAGAAGTGATAAGCAGCCTTGGGAAACATGGACCCACAGAGATGTGGAGGGAGCAGTTGTCCTGGGCCACAACCAGGTGTTTGCTTGGGACACTATGATGGCTTCAAGTGGAGGAGCATCATGCTTTGTGCCTCAGTTTCCCTAGCTGCTCCTGAGAAGATCTTGGAAGCACACATCTCAAATGAAGCCACTGAAAGGGGGTATAGTGTAGAGGAGATTTTAATGAACTTATGGGCACAAGGCATGGACTCACAGTGGGTTATGCTGTGATACTTGGGCTCCAGGCATTCTCAGGAAAGGGCAGAGGTGCAAGGACCTAGAGGTGCAAGGCCCTGGGAAAGCTCACCAGGGAGTACACTGCTGTGTGGCAGAGCAGGACACAGGCTGCACAGAAAGTGCTTGGGGAAGTGAGCGGAGATGAATGGTAGAGGGTGAATGAATGGATGGATTGGTGGGTGGACGGATGGATGGGGGGATGGACGGATGGATGGGGGATGGATGGATAGGGGATGGACGAATGGGGGATGGATGGACAGATAGGTGAGTGGATAGATGGACAGATGGATGGGTGGATGGACAGATGGGTGGGTGAAGGTGATATCCCCAGCAAAACTGCCTCATGGAGATGTAATTATCAGCATACATTTTTCTGGGTAACGTTTGGAGTGCTTGAGGTGGGGCTCATGCAGATGCTGAGGATTTTGGATGGTTGGGGGAAGGCATTGCTTTTTTTATCTGAAGAATGATGTTCTAGATTGACCACAGCCTGTGCTAAGATCCTGGAACAGGAAGGAGTGTGTGTTGGAGGAGCCGATGGGGGCCACAAGCAGGACTGTGGGTAGAGAGAGTCATGCTCTCTTAGTGCTCATGGGCACCTCTGGTTGCTGCTTCAGGAAGGATTGATTGGAGGTGAGAGTGGGCTCAGGGGTGTCAGGGGAGGCCACCCATCTTGTCTTGTTTGATGACAGGGCAGGGCCAGGGAGATTCAAAGGAAACTGTTCTTGCCATGAGGTGAGTGTCCAGCTAGGTGTCTTGGTGGATGTCTGATCCCATCACTCAAGTGGCTGAGGATCATCAGTCAAGGTTAGCTTTGGATACAGAGCTGACCAGGAACCCATTTCCAAAATAAGGTGGGTGGGAGGCTGGAGAGGTGGCTCAGAGGCTTAGCGTGAATACTGTTCCCCTCAAAGACCTGAGTTTGATTCCAAGTACCTTCAGATGGTTACAACTGCCTGCCACCTTGTGGGTTCCAGCAAAGAACCAACATCAACCAGTTGTCCCCTGCCACACCCCTGCTAGCATGCCATAGGCCAATAAAAAATAATCTAAAAGTCTAAAAACAAAATAATGCCTATGTCAACATTCCAGAATTTTCTGAATCTCAGAAATCCTTCAGCCGTCTATCAATTCCAGCTTCCCCTACCTCCTCCCTCCCTATCCCCACTCAGATTGAAAGGCAGATATTTCCAACTTGCTGTGTGTCCTTGGTGAGGCTGCTGTGCCTCTCTGAGCATGGCTTCACTGAGTGCATCATCTGCGGGCAGGGCAGAACAGCTGGTGCTGTTACGGACTCCTGACCATTTGGGAGTATCTGTTGAGGTCTAACCACACTCCAGAAGCAAGTGTACAGTGGCACCTCCAGCCTGGGCGGGCAATTTGGGGTCATTCGCTCAGATTTCTACCTGGATAGCTTCTGGGGCTCAAACACCCTCTTTGGCTTTCCAGTGCCCTGACTTTCGTGACTTCTGCTTGCTTATCACTCTAGGCTCCTTCCACTTGTCTCCAGGATGCTGTCAGCTCTTGGTGTCTGTCTCTGCCCCAGGGTCATCTGCATGGGGGCACCGGAAAGCCACCCTTGAAATCTAGGCATGAGGAAAGTTGCAGGGGTGGGGTTGGGGTAGGGTTGTCCAGCCAAGCCAAGCCGCCCCAGAACACGTGCACGCAGAAGAAAACTGGGGTGAGTCGTGGCCTTTAGCTGAATGTGACCAGGGCCAGTGTGAACTTCAGTCTTTTTGTCTGCATGACTGGACTTTCTCCACATTCTCCAAGGTTCCCACCATACCCGGTGCCCTGGAACCTTATTTTTTTTTTTTTTTTTTTTTATGGTTTTTCAAGACAGGGTTTCTCTGTGTAGCCCTGGCTGTCCTGGAACTCACTCTGTAGACCAGGCTGGCCTCGAACTTAGAAATCCGCCTGCCTCTGCCTCCCGAGTGCTGGGATTAAAGGCATGCGCCACCACTGCCCGGCCATCCCAGGAACCTCTTAACACGCTGTTTATTTCCAAGTCTAAAAGCGGGCGCCAAGACATGAGGGATGAGTTTTCTAAGTGTTGAGGTTCAGCCAGGAACCATCAGGAGCCTGGTGGCCCGACCAGGACAGCAGACGCGCTTCAGCACCGCGGACAGCGGCTCCTTCCCCTGTGCCCGGGTTTCCCTCCGCCCAGCGCCCTCAGTGAGAGTGGGAGCGGGGGTGGGGGGAGCTCGCAACTGCAGGAGGGAGGGCGATTCTCTCTTTGCTCCCTGTGACAACTTTCTGCCCAGCCCTCCCTCCTCCATCTGTCCCCTTCTTCCTTCTCTTGGATTTTTCCCAGACAAGGTCTGTCACAAACTCTAGGTAGGTGAGGATGAACTCGAACTCCCGTCTGCTGCCTGCACATCCAGGTGATGGGACCATTGGCGGCGAGTGATTGTCAGGCAAGGGTAGACCTATCTCAGATACATAAAGAACTGATTGTGGTGTTGTTGTGCTTTAATCCCAGCACTCAGGAGGCAGAGGCAGGTGAATCTCTGAGTTCAGGCCAGCCTGGTACAGAGTGAGTTCCAGGACAGCCAGGGCTACAGGCCTCTCGCCTGAGCGACATCCCCAGGCCAGCTCTTCTTGTTACCGCTGCAGCCTGGTGTGGTGCTCCAAGCTGTGTTCCCATCTTCCCAAGATGAAAATTGGTCCCCTTTGCCCTCTGCCCGCCACCATTCCTCCTCCTGTGTGTGAATTTGTCACTGCTAGTGACCTCAAGGACTCCGCAGTGCCCATCATGCTCCTTGTGTGTCCGGTCTCCTTGGCTGAGCTTAGGACCCTGACCCCATCTATTTGTTTTGTGGCGGGACACACAGCTTTCCTTTTCATAGCTGTGTAATATCTCATCACATGACACCCCATGTGTCAATCATTCATCCATTAACTGGTGACATTTTCATGGTTGCTGTTGTGGGTTCTGGCCCAACCACATCTTATTTGACTTTTCAACTTGGGGGATGTGGTCCATATCCTGAACGGGATGAGTAGGTTACAGGGGACCCCACGTGCAATTCTTCTGGTGCACATGCACATGCATGCACAGCCCAGAGGGTTTGCTTAGCAGTTGCCATTCAGCCTCTGCTCACATCTCTCACCCCAGAGCCCAAGGGATCCTCCTGTCTACACCTCCCCAGTGCTTAGATGGGAAGAGTGCACTACAGTCTGCCCAACTCAAAGTTCTGACACCTCACACTTGAACACCCCATCCCCTCCTTCAGCCCTCAGCACCCACAAATCCACTTCCTGTGTCTGGTTTCTCCTGTTCTAGGAATTTTCTCTCCTGGAGTTCATACTGTGTGGCTTTTTGCTCTTAGCTCAGTGGCCTCAAGGCCCCATCATGCTGTGGGATGTCAAGAGTCTCAGTCCTATTCATGGCTGAGTAACAATCCATGCTGTCTCTGGACCATGGTGGGAGCCTCTATCTACTCCTGCCTCTGGGCTGCCCAACACCTTTGGGTCCTTGTGTCCTTGGTGTTGGGGCCATCTCCTCAAATGCTGTTTCTCCCACCAGGCTGTGCCTTCCTCACATACTGCGCCAGGGACTCTGCCATCAAAGCTCAGACTGCCTTGCACGAGCAGAAGACCCTGCCAGGGGTGAGTCGTCTGTGGAACAGAGGGTACACTCTCAGCTGTGGGGGTCTTGGGCTCAGTGTCCCTGTGCCCCTAGACACAGAAGGGGGTGGAATAAAAGCATCATAAACGTGAACATCTTTTGGATGCCTACTGTATGCTAGGCTCTGAGCATCACAGAAGTGCTGGCTGTATACTGTACATGTTGGCCTGGTCAGAAATGTGCTTCACTGGCAGACAGCTCTGCAAAGACCCTGGGACAGGGAAGCCCAGCATTGCAGGAGTGTTGAGGAGACCCCTGTGGTTGGAGCTGTAGGGGTAACAAAGAGAGGGGGAGAGGGGAGGACAGGGGCAGGGAGCAGAGGGGACAGGGGTAAGGGGAGAAAGGCTGGGCAGGGCTTTCTGGCCACAAACAAGAGACTTGAACCTTTCTTACCATCCCCTAAAAGAGAGAAAACAGCTTCATTCTGCTCCAACCATTTCTTGCTGTGTGACACTAAAATGGTTACTTAACCACTCTGGTCTCTGATATCTGAAAGAACTTGACAGGTCAGAGTGGGGAATAGGGAGAAGGTGGTCATGTGTGGCTGGTACCAGAGAAGAAGTCATGCTTTGGAAGAGATCAGAAACAGGATGGATGGATTTGGTGTTTGGCAGGACTCTAATGCATACCCAAGGCTGGGGACTTTATAAAGAAAAGCTATTTTAAGCTCACAGTTCTGGGGTTCAGGGGTGTGGGCTGGCATTGGTGTGACTCTGGGGAACATCATCCATCCCTGTTCCGATGCTGGCCTTGTCCTACTGCTCCCCAGACTCCTGTGTTAATATGGTAACTGCCCTTGTTCTCTCTCCTGCCCCCACCCCCGCCTTCACCCCTGCCCCCACCCCTGCCCTCATCTGTGCCCTTACCCCTTCCTGCTTGGCTTCTCCTCTCCCCCAAACAGGACACCAAGGACCCTTTTCCCAAACAGGTTCGAAGTGCTCAGTAAGGGTGTGGATGTGGAGGGTTTTCCTGGTGGGGAAGATGTTACCAATCCGTTCCTGTTCCCTGGGGGCAGTGTGTGAGGTCAGGATGGAAGACCATGTGGCCTTGGGCATGTTGGTGGTGTAAGCACTAGGCATGTACAGGACAGATGTGGGGCACAGAGTATGAAGACCGGGCGGGAGAGGGGCACCGTTGAGAAAGAAACCTAAGAGGTTCATTGATTGATAGCTTAAAAGTGAGTCCCATTCACCGGGGCTGTGCTCTCAGAGGACGGTGAGTGACATCTTCTGGCAAGTGTGGTCACACTGTGCAACTCCAGGCATGGAGTAGGTGGAGGCCAGGGACTCTGCTCAGTACCCACTGAGAACAACCCAACCATGTGCTCACAGTGCCCGGCGACAGAACCTGCTTAGAACAGGAAGTGGTGGAGAATGTTTTGGAAAACCTTGACTTTTAAAAATGTAAGGCCATCCATGTCTGTTACTGAGAATTTTTGACAGAAACATTAGAAGGTATAAGTCCATACCAGATTTTTAGCATGCAGTCAATGCAGAGCAGCCTCGAGGAACGCATTCTTTCTGCCCTGCCAACATTTCCTGTTTTCTTGCATGAAAATGAAAATGTTTGGCAGGATGATTGTTACATCTAGCCCAAGCCAACTTAGAACACACAATTCCCCTGCCTCCACCTCCGAGCCGACCTCTGAGGTGTCAGCAGTCAGGGACTGATAGGAATCATGGCTGACATAGGATAGTCACAGTCCTGATTTTGCCACAAGAAAAGTTCCCCCAGAATAAGATCAGGTGTCAATGTCAAACCCACATTTACAGAACTTAGGATGAGCTGCAACTCGAGCTCTGTCCTGCTTTTGGTGATCCACTTGGCTGCTCTTCGCCATTCTAGAACGTTCCACACTCTGCCATAGGCCCTACTGGTCCTGTTGCTCCTTCACACACACACACACACACACACACACATGCACACACACAGAGGACTCCGCATTTATGGTTCATACAACGAACCCAGAGGCCACAGGAGAACTAAAACAGCCAGGGGCTCAGGGAGATGGGCAGGCACAGCCTTGTGCCAATAAAACTTTATTAGAAACAATAGTGGGGCCTGAACAAGGTGAGGCCTGGCAGCACCCATTCCAGACCTCTCCCCACACCCCTCTTGTGGGCCATGTGGGAAGTGTCCTCTTGCTGCTGGGCCTTGGAAGCGAGGCGCTGATGGCATTTAATTCTGAGAAATTGACATGGCCCTGGAAGATCCTGAACGTCCTAGACCCTGGTTCCAGCCATGGGGGACACCGAAACCTTGATGTTCCAGGTCTTTCTTTGTTGGGATCTGCGGTTGGTGTCCAGCCACAGCTCCATGCCTCGGTTTCCCCAGCCATGCCTCCTCTGCCCAACAGACAGGAAGACTAAGGCTCAGAGAAGGAAGGCGACCTGCTTGAGGTCCCCAGACTTCATCTACTCTCTGAGAGCGAGGTCCTGCATGTGGGGACCCGAGTCACAGCCTATAACCTCCATAAAAATCCGAAGGATCAGGGAGAGACTTGGCAAGAGAACCAGGCAGAGAGCGATGGAGGACACCGAGTTGGACCAGCCACCTTACAGTGTCCACGCACATACTCTGTACACTCGTGGAGCCACCCACCACGCAGGTGGCTCCCAGAACCCCTTTTACCATCTTTCCCCCATTGAAAGTACTCCTGCGCTTTTTCACAGCTGTGTACTATTCTACAGCCCAATGGAGGGGCTCATCCATCAGGTCTGAAGCTGATGGCGCCGTGCTCTGTTTCTGGTCGGATCTTGGCCTCTGGTGTCTATTGGCAAAGGGTCAGAAGACTGGGGGTGAGGGGAGCCACCCTCCCCCCGGGGACACTCCTAAAGGCATCAGCTTAGAAAGGGGGGTAGAGAGGTTTGTAGGAGGGAGGGTCCTGCAAGCTCTTGCTGGAGGCTTTGAATGCTGCAGTGAGAGGCTGAGCAGCTGGAAGATTAGGGAGCCATGTCGGTTGCAGGACGGGTGAAGGGTTCACCATGTCCAGGTGGGAGAGTATGCCTGGTGTCTTCCCTGGTTCTGTAATCTTCCAAAGGTAAAACTTAGCAACTGCAGGAGAAATCTGCACGGCCAGGGCTAGACCAGCTGAGATTATCCAAAGGCTTCAGTTTCCTCACCTGTAACACACACAACTCAGATATTCCCATCCCAGCTCAGAGATGAAATGGGTCCTGGATGTGATCTCCCACACTGAACTCCTACTGCAGCCTCAAAACCCGCCGAAGAATTTTCTCCACCGTGGTCATGGGGTACTTCTTTTTCGTTATCCCACTTTGCGAGACCAGTAAGGGTCCTCCCTGGGGTCCCCTCAGACCTTACACAACCAGAAATGTGAAGTGTCGCTGTCCAGTGAATATGAAGAGAAAGGGGGTGGAGAAGGGGGCAGAGATGGGAGCTGCAGAAGGAGCAGGAGGGAGGGTGGGCACCTGGGCGGGACAGATTAGGGGGCAGGAGGGTGGAGAGACCCAGCTCGGATTAGTAGCGGAGGCACGTGGTGTGGGTGGGGAGGGCACTCCGTGGCCCCTTCTCTGTCACTGTGGGGTGGAGAGGGGATCCCCGGAGCGCGGGAGACTGAGGTCAGTGATGGGGTGATGGCGACAGAACCGATGTCCTTCCTACTCCCATCCCTCCATCCCCCTTCCTGGTCTCTGAAAGATTATATTTAAATCTCTTTTGTGCGAAGCGAGATCTGAACTCGAAGAGGGCCCCCACAGAGGCGGTTTCCATGGTAGCAACAACTGCCAGCTTCCGCGGGGTGAATCAGAGTTGCCATGGCAACCCCATTTTCATCTACCCAAGGTGCTAGAGAGGATAACTAGGAGGGGGAGGGCCGGCGGGGGCGTGTGGGTGGGACCGCAGGGGGGGGGATGAGAGGCTAGATCTGGGGGACCCCTACCCTGCCTCTTTCCCCCACACCCTTCCTGGGCGCCCTGACCCCAGAAGCGGAACTATTCGGTTCAGATCGCCTCCCCCTCACCCCGGGATGTGGTGTGGTACCCAGGTGCAGAGGGGATGGAGTGTGGGTGGGTGGGTTTGGGGGGATTTGGCCGGCTGGGTGGGAAGGGCAGGTAGTGCGGGTCCCTGGGAGGATCTCAGAGGAGGGGAGGGCCTCTCCCAGTTGAGAGAGGAGGAGAAGGATTCCGGAAGGGGAGGGACCCAAAGGAAGCAGAAGGAGAGGGGAGGGTGTGGAGAAGGGGTGAGGGTGAGGGGACGGCTGTAGAGGGGTGTGAAGAAGGGCGTGGGGGAGGGGTTTGAGGATGGAGAAGGTGTAGGGGAGGGAATGGGGAGTGAACTTGGAGGGGTATTCATAACTGGGTGAGGACATTGAGGGACCCTCAGGAGCGGGAAGAGGCTGAGGTGTGAGGGGAAAGGGGTTGGGGGTTGGGTCCGGGGACTGTCATTGTCAGGTGGGCGCACCAGAGACAAGTTCCTGTTTGTTGAGCGGCTTCTCAGGCCCAGGGACCCAAAACAGGAGCCCAGGATGTCACAGGGCTGTGTGTGGAGGGGTAGCTTGATCTGACTCTGGGGTGAAGACCCCAGTCCCGGCTCCTGAGCCTTCTTGGTCCCCTCCTTCCTTATCCCTAGCATGACAGATTTTTTTCCCACATGGTGTCATTGAGGTCCCCTGTCTGGAAGGAGACAGAGGCTTGAGTTCGCCCATGTGAGTCTCCCAATCAGGAGGATGACTCCATCCAGGGCCACTGGAAGAGAAAATAAAAGCCTCCCAGATGTGCACCCTTTCCAGTCTGTTATGGGTTGTTCCTGTTAACCGGCCCTTGGGGCGTGGGGGAGGGAGGCCTACCACTGGCAACCATTTCACTTGTTCGCGGTTCCCTGGGCTAGCAAGGTTTCTTCAGAATGAGCCATCCAGGGGCTAGCCTGGGCCCGGTGTCTGGAGAGCAAGAGGTCTCTAGCACCCTATGTTTAGAGTTAGGGCTTCGTTTCTATGTTCTATGCTGGAGGAAGTCACTTAACCAAGTCTAGACACAGGGAGCAGGAATAGACTGACTTCTTGAAGACAGAAGTCCCAAGGTGATATTTGCACACAGGGCTCAGGGACATCAGACCATTTTCAAAGACAGTTTGTCCTGTTGGGATAATTATCATTGAATTTTGAAGCTAGCTAAGAGTTTGCCGGTCAAGTCTCACTTGCACTGGGTTTGAGTGTGTGCTGAGACAAAGGTGGGCAATCGGCTCCGAGCAGAGCTTAGAGACAGTGCCCACGCCCCACTTTGTCCTCTGCCACCCTGACCATGTCCCCCTTTCCACAGATGGCGCGGCCGATCCAGGTGAAGCCGGCAGACAGTGAGAGCCGTGGAGGTAGTAGTAACCTATCCGTGGCCACGGGCCTCTGCAGCCTCAGGGTTGGGGATCCGGCCACAGCTCCGATCGCTCCCCCAGACTTCAGATACCCCACACCTTTCCTGTTCCCTCACAGGAACTTCCCTCCTGCAGACTTGGGGTGTGGGGAGAGGTGTGGGCAAGGCTGTTGGGACCCTATGTATGTGTAGGAGCTCTGTAAAGCCAGCCTTGCTAGTCCCTGTCACTCTCCATCTTGCTGTCTATCGGCACAGGATTGCCCGCCCCCCCCCCCCACCTCTTGCCCTGTCTCCTGCTTCTGACTGTCCCCGATCTCCTGTCTCTTCTTCCCTGACGCCCCCCGGCGTCTCTGCTGCCATTCCTCCTTCCCTCTCACCTCAGTGAGTGACAGCCATCTGAGTATGGTTTCCCTAGCAACCTGGCTCTCATTCCTGGGCGACGGGGCAGCGGGGCGGCCTGAGCAAAGGTCCTGGGGCAGCGCGGGCCAGGGCTGAGGGTCTGCAGAACCAGCGCGGGCTCAGCCGGGCCGTGGGCCGGGGCTCCGCCCACAGGGGACCGGAAGCTGTTCGTGGGCATGCTCAACAAGCAGCAGTCGGAGGAAGACGTGCTCAGGCTCTTCCAGCCTTTTGGCGTCATAGACGAGTGCACAGTGCTGCGAGGACCCGATGGCAGCAGCAAAGGTGACTAGCAGACGATGGGAGCTGAGCCTAGGGCGGGGCTTAGGGAGTGGCAACTGGGGGGGCGGGGTTGAGCAGTAGCTTGCGGAAATAGAGAAATGGGATAGGACTGGAGGTGGGCATAGCCAATGGGAAGGGGTGGAGGAGGTGGGGTGGGTGTTTGAGGTTGGAGGAGAGAGTGCACTATTCCTATAGTGGGTGGGATTTGGGTGTGGGGAGGGGAGGGAGAAGGAAAGGAGGAAAAGGGCTGGTTGTTGAGGAGCGGTTAGGTCTATGGGAGGGGAGGGTCAGCCTTGGCTTCTTCCATTCAGTGGGGCTGTTCTGTCCCCTGAAGATTGGCCCTCCGGACTATGGCTCGAGTTCTTTCTATCCCCTAGCCTCTCAACTTTTCTCTCTGTGTCTCAAGTTCTGTGTCTTCATGTGTCTGTCCATCTGTATGACTGAAAGGCTGACCGGTCCTGGCTCCATGTTGTATGACTCTGGTTGGAGGTGCATCTGCCTTGGTGGATACCACATCAATGTGTATGTCTGCCCATTTGGCCATGATTCCACAGGTCCCAGTTCACAATCTGTGCTCTGGAGGTCAGGGCTGGTGGCCATTCAAACCTCTTCTCACTTGTTCTGATGGGACCTTCTTGGGGCCTAGGCTGCCTCTGAAAGTATGTGTGGCTGCTGAGGTCTCAACACAGTTCCTGGATGCTGAGCTGACTTCCTGTTGGATGACCACATGAATGTACAGATGGACTGATAGATGAATAGATGGATGAACTGGTGGATAGGTGGATTAATGGATGGATGGATGGATGGATGGATGGATGAATGGGTGGGTGGGTGGGTGGATGGATGGATGGGTGGATGGGTTGATGGATGGGTGGATGGATGGGTGGGCGGGTGGATGGATGGGTGGATGGATGGGTGGATTAATGGGTAGGTGGGTGGATGGATGGATGGATAGATGGGTGGGTGAGTGGGTGGATAGATGGGTGACTGACTTTCTATTTAGCTGAATTCATGGCTGACATCTAAGTCTCTGACTCTAGAAGATGTTGGTGTGTCCTATCTGTTCAGGCCATCTTGGTCCTGCCTATATCAGTGTGAACTCATGTCTGCTGTTGTCAATGAGTGGTGATCAAGGGCTTCTTCTCACCCTTGCTCTCACCCACTATATCACTCAATCCCTCATCTCCTCCTCCCTTTCCTCGCAGGCTGTGCCTTCGTGAAGTTTTCTTCCCACACAGAGGCCCAGGCTGCCATCCACGCCTTGCATGGCAGCCAGACTATGCCGGTAAGCAGGAGCTGGGCTCAGCTGCAGTGGAGCTGGGTGCAACTTGAGGGTGGGTGGGAGATATGGGTGGTTTTGGCGTCTTCCCATCATAGACTGCTTCAGACAGGAGGCCGGATGTGCAGCCCAGGCTGTGCTCAGAGCTGTGTGTGACCAGATGCTGTCCTGGAGCAAGTGCAGTTTTTAGCTTGTGGCAGTAACACAGGCTGAGAAGCAGGGGCAGCAGTTGGATGATGTGTAGAGACCATGGATCTTGTTCTAGGGCAGCTAGGAGCCACAGTGGGTGCAAAGTGAGAGGGCTGCCATGCTATTTGTCCTTTAGGTCAGGGCCACCAGTGATGCCAAGGACCTGAACGGGGAGGGGGGGTTGAGCTTGGATTCCCACCTGGAGGATGGGGCTCATCTGCAGAGACTGTACAGAGATAATGAGGGTTCTGGTGACCCATTTAGCCAAGGGAGGGTAAAGAACAGGTGTCCAAGGTCCTAGGTATAGCATCACACACGTATGGCTGTCATCTCCCCCCCAGGAGGGCCCCCAGGAGTCCACATTACTGCAGGTAAACTGAGTCCCTAGCCTCAGAGCAGCAGTTGTCTCCCTAACATGGCTGAGCTGGGTCAGGTCACCCCCAGGGCCAGCTTCCTCATGACTGGAACCAAGGAGCAGGTTGTCTATCCAAGGGGGGGATCAGGAAGGGGGAGACTGCAAGGGGATTTCTGCAAGCTAGGCTGGGAGCATCTGAGCCCAGTCACCAGGAAGCACCTGGCTGAGCCCTGATCCTGCGCTTAACTCTGGATCCTAGGCCCTAACTCTTCACTGAGTGCTAATTACATGCTGCTTCCTGATCCTCCTCTGAGCCCCAGCTCCTGACTGAGTCCCTAAGCACGGGCCATTGTCCACTGTCAGGTGTCATGCCCTACCCATTCACTGGCCACATACCATCCTTACAGGGAACCTCCACTGGTCCTAGGTGTGGGTTGCATGGTGCCCCCCACCACTGTCCTCTAGACTCTAGATTCTCCCCTGCCTTGAGGATATGCCTTCAGCTAGGCCCTCCACCAATATTTGTCCCAGACATGACTCTTGAGCCCACATGCTCCACTTATCACTACAGCTGTGGCTACCTCCTGGACACTACAGCCATGTCACCAAATGGCCAGGCCCAGGATGACAAGCCCTGTCACTTCTTGTGTGGTCCTGGCTCTTCTGGATGTAGAATCAGACGTGGCTGGCATCTCTACTCTCATCCATGGGGAGCACTAGAGTCCTGGCTACCCCTGTAACACCACACACCGTCCTTACAGGGAGCTTCCTCCAGCCTGGTGGTCAAGTTCGCCGACACAGATAAGGAGCGGACACTGCGGCGTATGCAGCAGATGGTTGGCCAGCTGGGCATCCTGACACCATCCCTCACCCTGCCCTTCAGCCCCTACAGTGCCTACGCCCAGGCTGTGAGTGGCCCCAGCACGTAGGCACTGAATGCAAACTGAGCTGCAATCCCAGTCTAAAAGTCTAGATCTTGATGGACAGCCCTAACCACAGCCACCCTCTCTGCCTAACCCAGCCTAAGGTCCCAACTGATTGGAGCCTAGATCCCACCATTCCTAAATCTACGTTCTGCCCAACTCTGGCTTCACCCTCAAGGCTGACATCACCTCAGTTCCTGACTCAGTCTTGACCATTGACTAACCCTAAGCTTAGCCCCAATTTCTGACAGTGCCATGTTCCTTTCCCTAGGCAGGCCTAACCCTAACCCTAACCCTAACCCCCAATCTGGATGTAAATATTGAACCCTATTTCTAACCCTAGCTCTAAGTCAAAGCTGGACCTTGATCCTGTGCTTCACCAGACCCCATATCCTACATTGACCTTGGAGCTCAGGCTGAGCCCTAATACCTAACTGATCCCTGATCCCAGAATGAACCTTAATCTAAGTCTGAGCCTCAGTTTCTAGTGGAGCCAAGTCTAGACTGAGCCTTTTTTCAGAAGCCAAATGTTAATGTCTAATGGACCCTGATCCCAAACCAAGTGCTGATCTGGAGCTGAGCCCTAATGGCTGACTGATTCCTGATCCCAAACTGAATGCTGATCTGGAGCTGAGCCCCAGTTCTTGACTGAACTGGTGCCTCTCAAGGTCTTCCCCAGCCAGTTCCTGACCCATGGTGGCACTGGTTCCACTAATGCCACCTCTGTCCCCTGAACTGGTGCCTCTCAAGGTCTTCCCCAGCCAGTTCCTGACCCATGGTGGCACTGGTTCCACTAATGCCACCTCTGTCCCCTGACCTGGTGTCTCTCAAGGTCCTCCCCCAGCCAGTTCCTGACCCGTGGTGGCACTGGTTCCACTAACGCCACCTCTGTCTCCAGCTCATGCAGCAACAGACAACAGTGTTGTCCACCTCCGGCAGCTACCTGAGCCCTGGTGTGGCCTTCCCTCCCTGCCACATCCAACAGATTGGTGCCGTCAGCCTTAATGGTCTGCCTGCCACACCCATTGCTCCTGCCTCTGGTGAGAGCAGCTTCTGGGAGGTCTCAAGACAAGTGGGAAAACCACCATGTCTGGGTCCCTGTGTCTGAACCGCTCTCCCTCCTCAGGGCTACACTCACCCTCACTGCTAGGCACTGCCGCTGTTCCTGGCCTGATGACACCCATTTCCAATGGCTTCCCAGGCGTCCTGCCCTTTCCTGGAAGCCACCCTGCCCTGGAGACCGTGTATGCCAATGGCCTTGTGCCCTACCCAGGTAATTTGGGAGAGTGCTCCAGAGCCCAGGACAATGTCTGGAATGGGTCTGGTATCTGAGGGACACACCTAGGTCCCTACAGTCTTATATCCTGTGCATGGCAGGGAGGGACAAGTAGTGGCTAGGCAGGTGTGGGCACAGGAAGAGGCTGAGAAGGGAGGGCTACATCACAACCACATACTTGGGTTGCTTCTGGGTTTAAATTCCAGTTCTAGATGGTTTCCAAACTGGAAAATGGGACAGGTGACATTAAAGGCTGGATGGGAGCATGGTGTTCAGCCAGTGTTAAGCACATGTCTCATCTTGTTTGCTGTTAGAGATGGAGGTCATATTATGTAGTCCAGATTTGCCTTCAATTCCCTGTGTGCACAAGCTGCTCTTAGACTCCCTCTGTAGCCCAGGCTGGCCTTACACCAAGGGCCTCTTACCTCCACTTCCCAAATGCTAAGATAGCAGCCATAAGCACCTGCACATGGCTTAATTCTTTATTCTGTAGTTGGCTCTGGGCATTCTGAGGCAGGGTGGGCCTGAGCTGCCAGCCTTGACTGCTAATGGCCCAAACCAGGAACTGGGTGGACCATAAAACACCCAGGGGTCCCCACAGGCTGGGTGAGGAAGTCTAGGCAGGGGATGGAGTGTGACAGATGACTCTCAGGTGAGGGGTTTTCCTGGGTGCTGAGGGGAGATGATCACACAGGTTCACTCCTGTTGTTTGCTATGGGTGTGTGTGTCCCTGGGCAAGTGGACCCACATCAGAGATGCAGTCTCCTTGGCTTGCCTGTGGGGTTAACACAGAAGGGAAAGCTGGGTGATTGTGGACGTCAGCGATCAGTTCATCCTCTGCTCTGCAGCTCAGAACCCCACTGTGGCAGAGACCCTCCATCCTGCCTTCTCTGGAGTCCAGCAGTACACAGGTAAAGGCAGCCCCGTCCTGAGCACTCACCTCAGGGTCTCATCCATCTGCACGAGTCCTGCCCTCCGGGGCTCCTCACATCTCATTCCCAGGTTCCTCAGGGACCTGACCACCTCCTCCAAAGCCAGAGCTACCTCTAGCTATGTACCTTATGTAGCTCTGCCTCCCTAACTTTGTGAATCTAACTGCACCTCTTGAGACATGTGCCCCCCTAATGCCTTGCTCATGAGCCCTTAGACCCACCCCAAAGAGAGAACCCTGTTTAACTAGGTTTATTCATTAGACATGATTCTATCCCTGCCCCTCGCTCCCTGTGGAGCTAGGCTCCTACACCCACCCTGCTATGACCATGCCCTATCTCAGCTCTCAATCCATAGCCCTTCCCTCCACTATGTCTCAGCTCCACTCAGAACCCTGTCCTTTGACCCCACCTCTTGGCCAAAGGTGGTTCTAACCTCCACTCGTCCTGCTCCCTTGAGTTGAGGGTGGGGTGGGGCCAGGGCTGAGGGGTAGATAGAGGATGGGACTAGGGCTCAAGGGTATGGCCAGGGCCAAAGAGGCAGGGCTGTGGCTGAATGATGAGGTGAGGTCAGGGTTGAGGGGTGGCTCAGGGACTGGGAGGGGCAAAGAGACATGATTGGAACTGGCCAAGACCAGGGTCCAGGAACAAGATACAGCCAGAGTGGTGGTGGGGATAGAAAAGGGTAGGGGCAGAACTGAAGAGCAGGATTAGGCATTAGGGGCAGAGCTAGGGCCTGAGGAGTAGGCTCAGGGCACAAGGAGCAGGGGCAGGGCCACAGCTTATGGGGAGTCAGAATGAAAGGCAAAGGCATGGTGGAAGGCAGAGACGTGGACCAAGGGTCAGGGCCTACCCCTAAGACATGGATCTGTTCCTTGAGCCCCACCCACTCTTCATGTGACCAAGACACCTGCCCTGACCCTAGACCTGACCCTGCTCCTGTCTTAGCCTTGCCCCTCAATACATCCTCAGCTCTAGCCCTCCTTGCCTGTCTCAGTCCCCTCCCTGGCTGTGTCCCGCCTCCAGGTCTGGCCCCACCCAGCCCTTCCTACATTCCTGCCTCACCCCTCAGTCCTAGCCGTACCTTTCTGGCCCTAGTCCAACCCCACTCTCAGCTCCATCACTGCCCCTCGATCCACCCAAACCTGGCCCTAGGCCCGGATTCTGCCCCTGGCCTCCATCCTTCAGCCCTTACCCCACCCCTCAGTCCCGCCCTTGGTACTGGCCCTACCCTGTCTCCTAGTCACAACCTCACTGTTTTGATTCTGTCCCAGCCAAGCCCCATCCCCCTAGGCACCGCCCCTCAGCCACAGCCCCTCAGCCACAGCCCCGCCCCATCCTGCCATAGCCCAGCCCAGGCCTTGCCCTCTGCCCTGGTCCTGCCACTCAGCAATGCCACAGGCGGGCCCCACACCCTTGGCCCAGGCCTGGTCCTTATCCTTGGCCCCGCCCCTCAGTCCTAGCCCCGCCTCCCCTCGGCCCCGGCCTAGCCCTCTGCTCTGGTCCTGCAGCTCAGCATGGCCTCTGCTCTCTGCAGCCATGTATCCCACCGCGGCCATCGCGCCCGTGGCACACAGCGTTCCGCAGCCTCAGCACCTCCTGCAGCAGCAGCGCGAAGGTGAGGCGACCCCTGCCAGCCCCACCCTCACCTGCACTGCTGACCTCGCCCCTCCATGGAACGGCGGCCCTTGAGGTTCCCATCCCCTATGGACAAGCGAGGAAATCCCCCTTTTGATCGGGTTTGTGTGAGAAGGCATCTTGGGTAAACTGAGGCCTTCCCAGTGAAGCCAAGCCTGTGGAGGGCATGCGGGAGAAAGCAGGAGTCCGGAGTCCGAGGAGGTATCTTGGGTAACCTAGGTCTTCCCAGTAAAGCGAAGCCTGTGGAGGGCTTGCGGGAGAAAGCAGAGTCAGGAGTCCTGCAACCCAGGGCCGTTCACATCCTCTTCTGATTGGGCACTGTGATCAGAGAGTACTTAAGGACCTGCCTCAGTTTCTCCATCTTGAGCTCAGGTGTCCTGGCCCCAACTGTATAGACGTGGAGTCACTGAGAAGTTCCTGGCGCGTGGGCCTTCTCTGCAGGAAGCCCTACTTTTACCTACCTGTGGGCCAGGGTGGGCCTGGGGGGAGATGGAAGGCGGAGCCTCAGGCCGCCCTTGTGGCGAGTCAGCCCTTACCTGTAATGGGGGCTCACACTCCAGGGTGCAGGGGCTGGTTTCACAGCTGAGCATTCAGACTTTGAGGGTAGCTAGTGCCCCTGGATTGTCCCACACTGGGCTGTACTGTGTCCCCTGGACACTTTGTACCTGCGGCCACCAGTAGGACATGCTTGTCTTACTATTGACAGCCAGGACACTTGGGGAAGGCTGGTCATGCAGGCCCCTCCCAGGCCCTCCTTCAAGTCCAGGATGGGAGGATGGGTAAAAGTGCCCGACACCAAGCAAGATAAATCCCATGGTGAAGGACATGTCCTCTGACCTCCACACATACCCTGTGGCACGCGCGCCCCTAAAATTAACTACATAGGCAGAGAGACAGACAGCATCTGTACCTTGCAGCTACAGGCCTGCCTCTTTCATGGGAATGAATTCTTACCTTTTATCTATTTCTCTATCTCTCTACCTCTCTCTCTCTCTCTCTCTCTCTCTCTCTCTGCTTTTTTTTTTTTAGACAAGGTCTCACTGTGTAGCTTACACTGTGCTCATAAACATAGCAACCCTCCTGCCTCGACCTCCCAAGTGCTGAGATGGTGGGTGTGTGCCTCCAACCTGGCCTCCAGGCTTTTAAAAGTCAGGTGTTTCTTAGACCTGCACAAGGCCTAGGAGCCACTGCTGAGCCACACCCAGCCCACCGATCACTTCACCCCATTTGCCTGACTCCAATACATAGCCTGCAGGAGGAGGCTGGCAGCAGAGGATGTGGGGCTTTGGGGAGTCATCAGGGAGAGTCTGGCTTGTGGGGTTCCAGCAGGGACGAAGATGCTATCTGGGTTTGGTCTGTGGTGAGTTGGTGGCCGGGTGGACGACAGCACTTGGGACTGATCAAGACTCGCAGGGCCCAACCCTGCTCCCCGCCATTCCCTCTGTGTGTCTCACTCTGAAGCGCCTCACTCTATCCACAACCAGAGACAAGGACTGGACCCCAACCCCGGGGGGGTCCGCCTCCTCTCCTTGGGGGCTTTATGTCTTTCTCTCCCCCACCTACAGGTCCCGAAGGCTGTAACCTGTTTATCTACCACCTCCCCCAGGAGTTTGGAGACATGGAGCTGACCCAGATGTTCCTCCCCTTCGGCAATATCATCTCCTCCAAGGTGTTTATGGATCGGGCTACCAACCAGAGCAAGTGTTTCGGTGAGTGGACATAACTTAGAAACCACCACTGAGGGTCTGGGGGTGTGGTCATGGGTGGAGCTCCCACCTAGAATCCCCCAGTGAGGAGCTGAGGGCGTGGTCAGGGGTGGAGCCCAGCCTAGAGTTTCCCAGTGAGGGTCTGGGGGTGTGGTCAGGGTCGAGACCTTGCCTGGCATGTATAAGGTTCTGGAATAATCCTCATTACCACATCAGTGTTGTAGGAAGAAAACGAGGCTGTGGCTCCTACACCACAAAGGAAGTTGAGCAGATTGGATGGGCTAGGAGTGAGGCCCCCACTACAGGAAGCCAGGACCACGCCCCTCACCAGCTCTCTTCACTTTGTACTTTCAGGATTCGTGAGCTTTGACCACCCAGCCAGCGCGCAGGCAGCCATCCAGGCCATGAACGGCTTTCAGATTGGTATGAAGAGACTGAAGGTGCAGCTGAAGAGACCCAAAGACCCAGGACATCCGTACTGACCAAGCCCACAGCCCCTCCGTGCTGTGGGTCTGGCCCCAGGTGAGCCGCCAGGCGGCCCTGTGCTCCGCCCAGCCCTGGTGTCTATCAACCCTCCTACCATTCCAAGCTCACTCTCCAAATCCTGGGGGGGCGAGAGAGTGACATTCCAAGAGGCCAACTGGGGATTCAAATGCTCCCCCATCACCTGTGGCTTGGGTGGCAGAGAGGGTGGGATTAGGGTGGGGAAACCAGAGAGAAATCTAGGAGGTCTCACCCAGGGGACTTCCTTCCCAGAGAAGTTTTGAAGGATGAATAGAAGAAGTTCACTGCTGGTTTGGGGCTTGTGGTCTGGGGTGCAGGATGTGATGGGCGGAGCTTCTATCCCATCCTGTAAAGCTTTTCCCCCATCGGAGAAGCCCTAATCCAGAGAAAGGATGCACACACCCAGATCTGGGTCCCTGCCGTTGAATTTGGAATGTCCAGTTAAGCTTGGCCCAGGACTGAAGCAGAGGAAATGGGGACACGTCATAGCCTTGTGGTTCCCACCTCTGTCCCCACCAGTTCCTGTGGACCCTGAGAGTCCTGTCTTCTAATTTCATGCCCAGTGGGTTAACAAAACCCAGAGTATCACTTTCAATCTCACAAAACAAACAACACAAAACCAAATACCCAAACAAGCAAAAACAAAAAAACAAACAAAAAACAACCTCAAAAGTCAGTTTCCCCTTCAATATTCTCAGCACTTTCTTTGGGACTGAACTAATTTTAAAAGGTGGGACAAAAAAACAACAACAAAAAAAAGGTGGAACCAACTGCACAATGATGACATGGAAGTGACAGCTCATCAGCCTACAGAGCACCCATGAAGACTTTTTTCTTTCTGGTTGTTTTTTGTTTTTTTGGTTTTTTTTTTTCTTTCACCACCCAGCCCAGGGCCTGGTAGAGATCGACAGTCTAATCATTCAGTGTTTTTTGTTATCTGGGTGTTTTTGGACTTTATATATTTTGGCTTCGATTAGGAAACCCATCAATCAGGTAGAAACCCCCGGACAGCCGCCATATTTTCACTTTTAACCCTGTGTCCTGCGCACCATCTGCTCTGGGCTGGGGAGGGAGGTTCCATGTCAGGAGCAAATGTCCCCAGACTGATGGTGACTGTCAGGAACTGTTGTTTTGAAACGCTGGGGTTTTCTTGCCAGGACAAAGTAGGGCAGGGTGTCTTGTGCCCCACTCCCCTCGCTGCCACTGCTCCCCAATGTTCCCCCATCTTCCCCAGGTTGAGTGGTTCCTGCTTCCAACCACTCCAGGATTTTTATGTAAATTACAGCCAAGTTTGGACACCAGCTCTCTCAGTGACCCCCTTCCTCCACCTGTCCCCCACTCACGGCCCCCCAAATTCCGAAGCCACGGAAAGCCACTTGAGGTACAGAAGGCTCCGTGGTGTGTCGTGGGGCGGGGAACAGGAGTCTGAGTCCGGGTCTGAGGGGCCCATACACTGCCAATCACCACCTGCTCCTCGACTTGGGGACACCCCCACCTAACTCGGAGGCTTTCCAGGTCAGCCAGGATCCCCCTTAGCCAGGATTCCCCCCCCCCCCAACTTCCTAGTCCCGGTAGCTGCGCGTAGACATGCGCGCACCATAGACTATATATTTTTGGAGAATGAACCACAGCGGCTAAACTCAGTCCAAGGAGGTGGCTCTGAGCCGGCCAATCATCGGGGACCAAGGACAGACCAGCTGAGGCCGGCTGGACACCGCCCCCACTGGATGCCAAACCAGGACCCCCTCAACACCATATACCTCCAGTTTTTGGGGTCTCCACGGCTGCCGCCCCTGCCCTGCCCCTCCCGCTTTCATAGCCTTACTTGGGTGACCAGGTGTCCTTAGCTTCCTGCTGGGAAGCCTCCTGTCCCCCACTGCCCACCCTGTTTGCACCCCCCGTCCTCCAATCACCAGCTGTAAACTGAAGGTCTTGTAGCTGAGGTCACCGTGAGTCGGATGTGGCCACGCTGGACCCCGCGGACTCCACACTTTCCTTTCCTCTCCTCTCCTCTCTCCTCTCCTCTCCTCTCCTCTCCTCCCCTCCCTTCCTCTCCCCTCCCCTCCTCTCCCCATTTCCCCTCCCCTCCCCCTCCCCCCCTCATCTATCTATCATTATGTTGGTGGTCTTTTTCTGAGTGAGTGCCAATAAGACCACCAAGAAGAGTGTGGAGGGGGCGGGGACTCACTGATAATCCGCTTTTGATTCCTAGTTGGAGGTTTGGGAAGACTTTGGTGGGGAAGACACCCCTTGTATATTACCCAGCCTGCCCACACACCCACCACAAAGCACAGAGTCGTTAATTTGGACAAGCCACCAAGCAGGGGGTGGGATCCGGATCCCTTCCAACGCGTCCAAACGCAAACAAAAGAGACAAAGTTTTTTAAGGTTTTAAAAAAAATGTTAAAACAAGCAAAAAAAAAAATCCCTTTTCAGTTCTACCAAAATGTTTGTTGACTGACCTAAATCAACGGGGGGGGGAATAAGAACAAAAACCCCACCCTGATTCTACCCACCTTGTTACGCGCTTCCGGTTTGATGACCCCTTGTTCTGAACGTAACACAGTAAGACTGTGTTATGAAGTGTGCAAACGTTTGTGTCCGGGGTGTCGCTGTGTCCCGTCTCCCCCTCCCCAGAGTGTGTGCTGGCGTGCGCACCATCTAGTTCATGTTTACGAGCTGTAAATAGCATTTTTATACTCCACATGAGAGACCCTATGTGATTTGTACAAGGGGCTTAATTTCTGCTACAGTGAATTTCGTGAAATTTCAAACTTCAATTTTGCAGACAAGCAGAGAGGGAAGGCCGAGGGTGGAGAGGGAATGTGGGGTTTGAGTTCCCGTGCCTCCTGCTCGTGTGCAAAGGAACGAGCTTCTCAATGTCAAATCACCTCTCCTTGGTCTGGAAAAGAAAACAAAAAACAAAGACCTAAAAGTTTATTTAATAAAAGTTTTACTTGTTAACAGGGATTATCTGTCACCTTGTTTTCCCATCGTGGTGTGCTCCTTGTTTGGAACAGAGTTTCCAGTGTGTGAATAAAACATGTTTTTCTGAGCTGGGCATGGTAGCTGCATGTCCTTAACCCCACAAGAGGCAGAGGCAGGTGGATCTGTTGAGTTCCAGGCCAGCCTGGTCTACAGAGCGAGTTCCAAGAAAGCAAGGGCTACACAGAGAGACCCTGTCTCAAAAACCAAAACCAAACAAAAAAATCATGTCCAAAGTTCTTAACGGGTTCCCTAAAATCTGCAAAATCAATGTGTCCCCCACCTCCTCCCTGACAGCTTCACCAACAGGCATCTGGGCACCCCTTTCTCCCAGGCTGCCAGGATTTTCCCTCTTCCCACCCAGAAGGCTAGACTTGTTCTGTGTACAGGGTGGGGGTGCACAGGTGGCTCTCAGGTGGAAATGCAAGCAACAGGCAAAGATAAACCTCACCTGGGAGAGGTGGAGGCAGGAGTATGTCGAGATGCAAACCAGCCTAGGCAGGATCATGAAATTCGGTCTGAAACTAGAATAATAGAAAAGATGAGGGCTGGAGAGATGGCTCAGCGGTTAGGAGCACCGACTGCTCTTCCAGAGGTCCTGAGTTCAGTTCCCAGCAACCACATGGTGGTTCATAGCCATCTGTAATGGGATCCAATGCCCTCTTCTGATGTGTCTGAAGAGAGCAATGGTGTAAATATACATTCATATACATAAAATAAATAAGTAAATCTTAAAAAAAAAATAGAAAAGACGAGACTACAGGAAAGAAAATAAGTAAATTGTAAGATAAATTTCAAAATGAAATAAAAATTTTAAGACAAATTCATTTCAGATGGAAAATAATTATTTTTAAAAGATAAACAGTCTACCTGCAAAATGGCTCAGCAGGCTGAGGCAAGAGGATTACTTGAGCCAAGGACTTTTGGGCCAGCCTGGGCTACGTGGAAGTGTGTTGACTTCCTAAGGTTCTTTGGAAAGTGAGCACTCAGCATTCTGGATGTTCTGACTATGACAAAATGCAGGAGATGATCTGTACATAAGAGGAAAGGTCACTATGACAAAATGCAGGAGGCCATCTTTTTGTAAGAGGAAAGGTCACTTGGTCCTTGGGGCTTTGTGGCCTCCCAGCTATGAAGCAGCTTTGACATCATCAAGGTTTTGACGTGGGCACTGTGGACTGGAACTCTGGCCCTCATATTTTCACCAGGAGCCTCCTCCCCACCCGCTTCCTCCTGGGCTCTGTGGGGCTGCCCCTGTGAAGTCCATCACTCTCCCAACAGCTTCTACCCCCAGACTGGTCAACCAGAGGGAGGGGTCGCAGATGCCCTCACCTCACCCCCTCTTTCTGCAGCTAAAGAACCCAAGGCATGGGGTGTGTGTACGCCTGGACAGTGACCCCTCTCTCTATCTCCCTCTCCCATCCCTGTCTTTTGCCCTCTTGACTGTATCTGGGGTAACTGGACCAAATGGATACCAGGGCAAATTACAGCTTCGGGCATGAGAGGTTGTACAGCGGGAAGGGGGTGACTGTGGAGGATGAGGCTGCAGGAGAGGGGGATGTGACTCGGAGGTGGGGGTAAAGGGGAGTGGAGAGGCAGGTACAACTGCCAGAGATGGGTTGAAACTGGGGATGGGGGAGCATATGGCTGCAGGTGTGTGTGTGTGTGTGTGTGTGTGTGTGTGACTGCTAAGGATGAGATGCGACCAGACCATGTGGGGGTGTGAGGCTGAGGGGAAATGGCTTGGAGCTTATGGGGGTGTTAGGGCTGCAGGGTGGGGGTGTGGTGACTGGGGGTAAGAATGCTGGGGGAGGGTACAAGATGGCAGGTGTGTGTGTGGCTGCTGGAGGGTATACAGCTGCATGGGGGTGGCTGCTGGAGGGTATACAGCTGCATGGGGGGTGGCTGCTGGAGGGTATACAGCTGCATGGGGGTGGCTGCTGGAGGGTATACAGTTGCATGGGGGTGGCTGCTGGAGGGTATGTAGCTGCATGGGTGTGGCTGCTGGAGGGTATACAGCTGCATGGGGGGTGGCTGCTGGAGGGTATCCATCTGGATGCCATGAGGATGGACTATGTGACACTTGCCCTCTCTGAGACTCAGTTTTCTTATCTGTAAAATGGGGTCAAAGAGGGGGAAACTTAAATAAATTAACAGCCAGTGCTCTGTGACAAAGGAGCCATGCAGCCTTGGGTTCCTGACTGAACTTCTCCCTGCCTCCCCAGCCTGTCCTTGCAACAGAGAACGCCATGGTTGGGGGTTTTGAAGGATGCATAGAAGCCTTCAGGTGGTAAAAGGAAGGAGAGTCCAGAAGAAGTGATAGTCACCTAGCCCAGCACCCAATGCCCCAACATGTTCCCCCCATGGAAGAGCAGAGACCAGTTCCAGCCAGCAGGCATCTTTTCCTCTGAGAAGTTCTTCCTGCAGTACACCTTTAGTCCTTCCCCTCCTTGTGTAGAGCCAAGCCATCAATCCTTCCAGCAGCAGAGCTTCTATCCTCTGTCTTAGGCACACAATTTATGCTCCATAAATGCACAGTGATAATAAACTAGGGAGATGGAATATGCCTCCTGCCCTCCTCCATCTCTGCAATTGGGAGAATGAACAAAAATACAAAACAACAAAAACATTGATGTTTTTGGGTTTTGTTTGCTTTTTGGCATTTTTGTTTTTAAGGCAGGGTTTCACTATGTAGCCCAGGCTAGTCCCAAACTCACAACAATCCTCCTGCTTCAGCCTCCTAAGAGCTGACATGACAGACTTGTGCCACCCCATGCTGGGCTAGTTCTTAGTTTCCTCATTTAAATACAAAAGCCCAGAGAGGCCATGAGCACCCCAGTCTTCCCTTCTCACCCGAGGACCCTGGAAGTGGAAGAGCCCTTGGCAGTCCTTGGTCAGAGCTCCTGGTGTGCCCCCAGATTGGCAGGCGGGGACAGCCGCAGTGCTTCGGGGTGAGTGGGGAGAAGGGGTATCATTCACAAATCCAGGGCAGCTGTGATTGCAGCAGCTTCCCGGGCTGTGGGTGGCCTCTGTCCCCGCCCTCCAGCTCTCCCTCCCTGGCCCTGGCCCCCCTCCCCTTGTCCCAGGCACCCTCCTCCTCTGACTCACTGGGCTCCACAGGAGCCGAGCACCGGGACCTCCGGTGACTCAGGGACATCTCGGCCCAACATGGAGGTCCCGGGGCCCCCAGTGTCCAGGAAGCCTGGGGAGATGTCGGTCAAATGGCAGCTGTGCTACGACATGACTGCGAAGATGTGGTGGATGGTGAGTGCCCAGGGGTCCCCAGTGTCCTGGGGTGGCCCAGGAGGGTGTGGGGACCCCTCTGCATGCTCACCAGTGGGAAGACTGAGGCAGATAGGGTGATGGGGCTACTTTTGTGTCTTCTACATGGCAAGGTGGCCTAAGCCACTAGGCCTCATCCTGGGACCAGACAGACTCCCAGCCAGACTTGGGCACACTCAGAGGTTCCAAGGATCCCCAGGACCACAAGCTGAGGGTCCAGCTGTATGACCCATCTGAACTTAGGAGTCTCTGTGTCCAGGTTGGAAATGCACCCACTTGGGGTGACTTTTACTGGCTGAGGTTGTGGAATTGTTTTCCTGTCTGTGGATGTTGCCTAAACTAGGAATCCTTCTGGAAGCTTCTGGGGGGAGTGTTGAGGGTGGGCTTGGCTACAAGAGGGCAGCCATAGCCGGGCAATGGTGGCATACGCCTTTAATCCCAGCACTTGGGAGACAGAGGCAGGCAGATCTCTAAGTTCGAGGCCATCCTGGTCTACAGAGTGAGTTCCAGGACAGCCAGGGCTACACAGAGAGACCCTGTCTCAGAAAAAAAAAAAAAGAGAGCAGCCATGAAGGCAGCCTTGGCCTCATGACCTAGGCATCCTGTTACCCACAAGCCATTTGGTTGCTTGTTGCTCTCCAAATCTCTCAAATAACCTCCATGCTGTTCCGGGTCACACACTGCTGTGTGTCCTTGCACTGTGTCTCACCCTCTCTGGGTCACAGGTTTAGGGGGCAGCAATGAGGTCTGTGGCTGAGACTTCTGCTCCGAAGGTCCCAGGGACTACTGGGCCTTGAGGTGGGATTATGGGGCTGGTTATGGGTGGTGACCCCTAGTAGCTATTGATGTGTGACCCCACCAGGGCAGCCAGGCAGTTTCCTTGAGAAACACAGAGAATCTGCAGCAACAGGCATGCATCCCTGTGGAGCAGTCCACAGCCCAGTCTGTTCTTCTGTGCTGTCAGCATTTATTGAACACCTACTGTGTCCCATGGTCTGTCCCCAGTTCTTTTGACTAGATCTGGGGGGGGGGGATTAAATTAATGATGTGTAATAGATGAAAAGCAGAGTGGAGGAAGGCAGGGGACTGAAGAGGGAGGGGGCAGGGCGGCCTCCTGAGGAGGACAGAGCTGAGCTAAGATGAATGGATGATGGAATTTGCCAGAACTACTAAAGTAACTCTGCAGAATGCACAACCAGAACCCAACCAAAGTCCCTGGATCAGGGACACAGCTGTGCAAAGGCCCTGGGGCAGGATACAGTAATGAAGGAGAACCCCATGACTGGGCAGAGGGAGGAAGGAACAGGGCAGGCTGCAGGACTGTAGCTGCAGGAAGGACTTGGGCTGTGACCCCGAGGGAGGTGGGAGATGGAAGTGTTGGTCAAACTGGGACTCACACTGGATCTTTTTGAAAGTCCCCTTGGTTCTAAGGAAGGATGGCACAGCTGGCAATGACATGGCATATGGGGGGGAGGGGTCCGATGAAGGAAGTGGGGTGTTTTTAGACCATGAATGGGTGGGACCTGGGATTCCAGAAGAAGCCCAGAGGCTGAGCTGCAAAGGTCACACAGTGAGAGGAAGGGACAGAGAGGAAGCCTGAGGTCAGGTCAGAAGTCAGAGCATACACAAGTCCAGTTTGCAGGATCTGCAGATAGTGGAAGAAATCCACTCCCCAGCTCCAAAAGAAAGAGGCAGGTGGATTTCTGTGAGCTTGAGGCTAGCCTGGTCTACAGAGACAGTTCAGGACAGCCTGAGCTACATAGTGAGACCCTTTTTTTGGAGGTGGCCAGAGAGTGGGTCATGAAGCACGTTCCCCAGCATTTGCAAAGGCCCTGGAGTCACCGTGAAGACTCAAACAGAGCTTCACGGTGAACGTGTGTCCAAGCCCGAGGAAGGGGACTGCAGCCCAGTGAGAATCAGCATTCCTGTGTGTGCATCTTCTTACAAACCAGCGTGCCTGGGAAGGCTGAGGCTGGGTTGACCCCTGGGGGTCGCCCTCCACTATCCATGCATTACCTGTGAGGCAGGGCCTCTTTTGCCTGGAGCTCACTGATTGGCCCTCCTGTCCCAGCCACTCTACCTTACTTTTGACAGGAGCTATGGAACTCAGAACCCTCATCTGTACTGCGGGGCAGGAGCTTCACTGATCTAGGGTCTTTCTGGCTCCCAGGGAGTTTTACTAACTGCACTTTACACACGGGGCAACAGAAGGCGGAGGCAGTGACAGGCCACACTGTCCATGGTCCTAATGATTTGTTCAAGAACAACCCCGGCGGACTCTCCCTGCCTCAGTTTCCACATCCATTAGAGTGGGGGATGGGTGGATGACGCGGTCTCTATGAAGGGCTCTCCAAGGGGTGAGTCAGGAACTGTGTAACAGTCACAGAAACCAGGCAGGAGGGATTGTGGTTAAATTCCAGAAGGACTTTAACCGCCTTGATTAGGCACCGATTATGTGTTCTGGTGAAGCAAAGTAGGGAGACAGAGTGGAGGAAGGCAGAGGTAGGGGACAGGGCTGCAAAAGCCCGGGGGCAGGATGGAGCCTGGCACGGGGAAGGAGCTGGGAGAAGATTCCTGAGGCTGCAGCACACGTATGCTGGGGCAGTGAGCGAGGAGGTTTAGAAGGAAGCAGAGGCCAGGGCTGGATGACTTGTAGGGAGGACTGCAGGCGCAGGAGCCATGGAGTCGGAAGACAGGTGGTGTTCCCTAGTTACCAAGTGGATACTTGCTGCCTTCCGCTGCTGCTCTGTGCCACCCACCACCTCCTGCACCAAACTGAAGTGCAGGGTCCCTGGTCGCTGTCTCCCCAGCCCGCGCCCGCCAGGCCGCCGCCCACTCTGCCCACATCTGAGGCTCCGTGGAGCCGGACAGTCTGCTGCAAACCACGGAATGTTCCCCAGAGCGCCAGGCGGGATGTTGGGGGGCAGAGGGAGGTGGGAGACCCAGTTGAAAGACAGAGCAGGGCCAAGCTGGGGCCATGGGGGCAGCGTCGGAACTGTTGACACCCACAGCCCTAGAGTCTGGGCACAGAGGATGCCAGCCCTCAACATGCAAAAACCATGGAAATGGAGTGGTGAAGGACAGCTCACTGTCCATGAGGACAGAGCAGGAGACAGGAATTTGAACACAGGTCTTTGGGGAACAGAAGAAGCTGGAAGTATTGACAAACCAGAGGGTAGAAACTAGTCGTGCACAGTCCAGCTAGTGTTGGGATTTTTTACATGAGGCACCTAGAAGACAATGTCTAACTTAGAAGTTGAGCAAACCTTATAAGCCAACAGGGAACAGCATATCACCCAGACAGCATCCATGGGTGGGTGGGTGGATGATGGATGAGTGGATAGATGGGTGAATGGGTGGATGGATGCGTGGGTGGGTAGATGGATGGCTGGATGGGTGGGTGGATGGGCGGATGGGTGGGTGGGTGGATGGGTAGATGGATGCTGAGTGGTGATATGTTGTTCCCTGTTGGCTTATAGCGTTTGCTCACCTTGTAAGTTAGACATTTTCTTTTAGATGTTTCATGTAAAGAATCCCAATGTTAGCTGGGTGGTGGTGGTGCACACCTTTAATCCCAGTGTTCGGGAGGCAGAGGCAGGCGGATCTTTGAGTTCAAGGTCAACTTTATCTACATATCAAGTTCCAGGGTAGCCACGGTTACATAGAGAGATGGGGGGGGGGTGTTACTTTTCAGATAAAAAGGAATCAGTTCAGTCTATCCTCATGGAGAGGTTGCCAGTCAGACCCCAGAGTACTGTTCCAGGCCCCACATGCTGGAATGACACAAGGTGGCCTGTGACCTTCATGTAGCAGCGTCAGTAACAGATGGATTTCACTTTCTTGTTTTTCATGCCATGGGATGTGTGGTCCAGGTCATGGTGCAGCAAAGGTTCCACCTGATGCCAAGTCTATTTCTCCCAGCTTCCTCCTACTCCCTCTGCCTGCTGGGGGCACTCTCTGCGGTGACTGCCTCCCTCCCCCACTGGGCTTGAGACCCACCACAGAGAAATCAGTGGAAAATTAAATGCTGTCTGTGTGCAGCCGACCCAGCCATCTCCTAATGACCCGTTCCTGGGATTGTTCCCAGCTGGCACAGCTGGGGTTGGGGACCCCCCATGCCATCCACTTTGAGGGGCGCAGGCGTTGCATCTTTGGTGAAGGATGCAGGTGGTGCAACCTGTGTCCTCTGAGGAGGCAGAGGCAGGGATGTTGTCAGGGGTCTGAGGATAGACCCACTTGGGCTCTGTGTCTGTAGTTCCACCCATAGCCTTTGCTCACACTACCCTACAGTCATGGCGCCATGTGGTCTTCACACTATGCACCCCGTGCCTTGTGTCCATGTGAGGAATCAGCTGTGCAACCGGCTGTAGAGAGTCAGCTCTTCAGGGGACCTTCCTGTCCCAAGCTTGGAGAAAGAAACATCTAGGTTGTTGAGGAACCCATGTCTGTCTGTATACTCACAGGACCCAGTGGGCAGAGCACCACGTGATCATAGTGTCATCCCAGAGCCCAAGGGGCAGAGGCTTGGCTACATACTGACTTCCAAGCCAGCTTAGGCTACAAGACATTCACTACCCAAATTAGGAGCTACTGGCTTGGCGTGGGTGGAGGCCACAGACTAAGCTGAGCTCAGGATGCCCAAATCCCCTTAAATCAGAGTAAACAAAAACTATTAACAGAAAAACAGGTTGCTAGGGTGTTGTATACATCACACACCCCAGACACCAAAGTGTAAAGCCAGGCAGTGCTGGGAATTGAACCCAGGGCCTTTGTACACCACACAGTGGTGAGAGGTTAGATCTGTCCCACACTAATTTTATGTTCAACTGGGGCATCCTGCCCGGACCCCTGCAGCTGCATAGGAGCTGCTGTGTGTCTCATCCTAGGCAATGGAGACTGCAGTCCATTCAAACTGGCAGCAAAGGGTGCAATGCTGGATGTGAACAGTAGAGGGCAGAATATGACTGCAAGCTAGCTGAGGATGCCGGGCAGGGTGCTGGGCAGGGAGGGGGATAACAGGTGTTTGCTGATGGCTGCAAGTGTCTGTAAGAGTCTGTAGGCAACTATAGGTAACTATAGGTGTCTATAGGAGTTTACAAAAGTTTTGTAGTGACTGTAGATGTCTGTGGGTGACTGTATGAGTCTATAGCTGTTGGGAGGTAATATAGCTGTCTGTAAGTGTCTATAGGAGTCTATGGGTGTCTCTAGGTACCGGTAGGTGATCACAGGTGACTGTAGGCAAAGATGGGTACCTGTAAATGGCTGTAAGTGTCTATAGAAGTTAGTACATGACTAGGTGTCTGAGTAACTGTCAGTACCTGTAGGTGACTGTGGATAACCATGGGTGACTATCTGTAAGAGTCTGTAAGTGACAGATGGTGTCTTTGGGTATCTCTAGATGTCTCTACATGTCTGTAAGAAACTATACAAGTCTGTAGGCTTATGTCGGATTCTACAATTATTTTAGGTATCTGCAGGTGTTTGTAAGTGACTGTAGGTACCTGTAGGTGACTGTATGTGACCATGAGTGACTGTAGGAGTTTGAGGGTGACAGCAAGTATTGGTGGATGTCTGTAGGTGACTCTAGGTATCTTTAGGCATCTATGTGTGTTTTTAGTTCTCTATTGGAGTCTATAAGTGTCTGTAGGCATCTCTGGTGTCTACTATATTTTGCAGGAGTCTCTAGATGACTGTTAGAATATGTAGGTCTTGGGCTGGAGAGATGGCTCAGCGGTTAAGAGTACCAGCTGCAATTCTGAAGGTCATGAATTCAAATCCCAGGCAACCACATGGTGGTTCACAGCCATCCGTAATGAGATCTGATGCCCTCTTCTGGGGTGTCTGAAGACACTATAGTGTACTTACATTTAATAAAGAAATACTTTTTAAAAAAAAAAAGAATATGTAGGTGTCTGTAGGTGACTATATGGGTCTGGGAGTGCTTTTAGAAATCTATAGTTACTATAGAAATCTATAGGTGTCTGTAGGCATCTATGGGTGTCTGTAAAAGTTGGTAGGAGTCTATAGGTGTATGTAGGAGTCTGACGGTTTCTATGGGTGTCTATAAGTGTCTGTAGGTGTCTCTCAGTGACTGCAAGTAAGGGTAGGTAGTCATGGGTGATTGTAGTGATGGAGAGTGACTGTAGATATCCGTAGGTGACTGTAGGTGTATGTAGATGCCTGTAGGAGATCATGAATGGCATCAGGAGTTTGTAGGGAATGGTTGGTGCTTGTAGATGTCTCTGAAAGTCTATAAGGTGTCTGTAGGAGTCTGTTGATGGTTATAGATGGCCGTAGGAACCTGGAGATGTCTGCAGGATTTTGTCTCTGCCTGTAGAAGTCTTGTGGATCTGAAGGTGTCTGAGGTTTTTGTTGGTGTTGGTGAGTGGCTTTAGGTGATTGCATGTGAATTTATGTGACTGTGAGTAACTGTCAGTGTCTGTATGAGTCTTTAGGTGACTGTAAGTGTATGTGGGTGGGTGACAGTAGGAGTTTGTTGGTATCTGAATGAGTCTGTTGATGACTACTGGTGCCTGTGGTTGTCTGTGAGTGACTGTAGGCGTCCATAGGAGTCTGTACCTTTCTTTAAGACTATGTAGGAGTCTATAGGTATCTGTACAGGTTGGTGAGAATCTGTAAGATTCTGTAGGTGTCTGTAGAAGTTTGGGTGTCTATAGGTGTCTGTAGGAGTCTGTGGCTGTATATGCAGGTATATGAAAGGTATGTGGGTATCTGTGGGTGTGTTTAGGGTGTTGTTGCTGCCTGTAATCTCAGTAGAAGTCTATAGCTATATTTAGGTATCTGCAGGAGTCTATGGCTGCCTAGAGGAGTCTGTATGTGTTTACAGTAGTCTGTAGGAGTGCTGTAACAGTCCTGAAGTGTATACAGGAGTCTGTAGGAGCTGTAGGAATGTGTGGATATCTGTAGCCATCTGTGATGTCTGTTGTTTTTTGGAGTCTGTAGGCATCTGTAGGCATCTCTTAGTGTCTGCAAAAGTCTCTAGCTAACTGTAGGAGTCTGTAGGAGTTTGGGACCTTTGGAATTTGCAGGTGTCTCTAGGTGTCTGTAGAAGTCTGTAGAAGTCTGTAGGTGTCTGTCGGTAACTATACAAGTCTGTGGGTTTCTGTAGGCATCTGTGCATGTCTGTAGGAGGTTGTAGATGTCCCTAGGAGGATGTGAGTGACTGTAGGAGTCTGTAGGTGTTTGTAGAAGTGTGTGGGTTTCTGTGGGAATTTGTGTCTGTGTGTGACTTTAGGTACCTGTAGGTGACCACACACTACTGTAGGTAACTGTGGGAGACTGTAAATGACTATAGGTATCTCTGGAGTCTATAGGTGCCCTTAGGTATCTGGAGGCATTTGTAGCAGTCTGTTGGTGTCTAAAGGTGAATATAGGTGCCTTTAGATGCCTGTAGGCATCTGTGCATGTCTGTACCTTTCTGATGGAGTCTGTAGGTGGCTATAGGAGTTTGTATGAATCTGGAGATGTCTATAGGTCTCAAGGTCTATAGCAATCTGTAGGAGTCTGTAGGTGTCTTTAGGTGTCTGATGTTTCTGTAGGAGTCTCTAGGTGTATGTAATGGTATATAGGGGCCTATATGTTTCTGTAGGAGTTTTTAGGTGTTTATGGGAGTCTGTTTGTGCCTATAGGTGATTACCAGAGTTTGTGGGTATCTTAAGAATCTATAGATGTCTGCAGGAGTCTGTGGGTATCTTTACCTGAAGGATGTGTATAGTAGTTTGTGGTTCTGTATAAGACTTTGTGGATGTCTGTAAGTTTCTATAGGTGTCTATTTTTGACTATACATAATTGTGGGTGATCACAAGTGACTGTGGGTGACTATAAGTGATTGTAGGTGTCTGTTGGAGTCTATAGGTGACTGTAAGTGTCTGTGATTACTTGTAGGTGATTGTAGTTTTCCCTAGTGACTGTAGCAGTCTGTAAGTATCTGTAGGCATCTGTATGTGATGGCTGGTATATATAGGTATCTGCAGGTGACAACAGGAGTCTATACATGTCCTTAGGAGTCTGTAGGTGTCTCTATGTATCTGTAGGACTTTTTAAGTGTCTAAAGGTAGTATGTAGGAATCTTTGGGTGTTTGTAGGAATGTATATTGACTGTAGGCATCTGTGGGCATCTATAGGAGGCTATAAGTGTATATAGGTGACTGTAACAGTCTCTGGGTAACTGTAGATACCTGTAGTGGACTGTAGGTGACTATGACTAACTATAGGAGTCTGTAGACATTTTTAGGAGTTTGTAGGTGACTGTTGGTGTCTGTGGGTCTATATATATCAATATGTGTGTGTGCATATATATGTCAATAGGTGTCTTTAGGTATTGTGATATCTGTAGGTGTGTATAGGATATTGTCTGTGTCTGGAAGAATTGTAGTTATCTGAAGGAGTATGTGAGAGAGAGAGAGAGAGAGAGAGAGAGAGAGAGAGAGAGAGAGAGAAACAGAGAGACAGAAACAGAGACAAGAGAGAGACAGAGAGACAGAGAGCCTGTAGTGTCTTTAGACATCTGTTGTATCATATAGATGTCTATAGGTATCTGTACATGACTGTGGGAATCTGTGAGTTTATGAAAGAGTCTGTATGAGTTTATAGGTGTCTATAGGTGTCTCTGTATGTCTATAGGAATCTGATGGTGTCTGTGAGTTTCTGTAAGAGTTACTAGGTGTATGTGTCAGTCTATGTCTGAATGATTCTGCAGGTAACTCTAGGTAAGTAACTCTAGGTAACTAAGGTTAACTTAGTTACCTGTAAATGACTGTAAGTGACAACAGGTGTCTGTTGAAGTCTGTAAGACTTTGTATATGACTGCTGGTGTCTTCTGATGTCTGTAGGAGACTGTAGGTTTTTATAGGTGACAGTTGATGTCTGGGTGACTAAAAAGTACATGTAAGTGACTCTAGTGACCATGTGTCTGTGGGTATCAGTAGGATCTGTAGTTGACTACTGGGTTCTGTGGGTGTCTGTGGGTGTCTGTAGGAGTCTATAGGTTCTCTTAGTGTGTGAGTATCTATAGGAGTTTGTACATGTCCTTATGCATCTTTGGGTTTTGTAGGAGGCTATAGGTGACTTGTAGTTGATTGTAGGATTCTGTGGGTGTCTACTGGCATCTGTGGGTGTCTGTCGTTGTCTGTGGGAGTCCATAAGTATCTGTTTGTATCTCTGAGTGTCTGAAAAATTCTGTAGGAATTTTCTGGTCTGTTAGTATGAGTTCGTAGATGTTTCTAGGTGTCTGTTGAAGTCCATAGGTGTATGTAGGTGACTTTACAAGTCTGTAGGATTCTGTAGAAATCTATAGTACTGTAAGAATTTATACTTGTCTGTAGGAGTCTGATGACTGTAATTACCTATAGTGGCCTGTAGGTGACTATGGTGACTTTAGGAGTTTGTAGGTGATGACTGTTTTCTTTTGGTGTCTATAGGAGTCTATAAATGCCTGTAGGTGTCTTTAAGAATTCATAGGTGTCTGTAGTAGTCTGAAGGTGGCTGTAGGTAATTTTAGAGTCTTTAGGTGTCTGTAGAAGTCTTTGAGTGTCTGAAGGTGTCTGAGTGTGTCTATAGGGATGACTGAGTAACTGAGTGACTGTTGTAGGTATCAGTTGGAGTCTATATGTGACTGTACTTGACTGTAGGTGACCCTAGAAATCTGTAAGTGTCTGTAGGTGTCTAATTATTATGGTTGGTATCTGTGGGTGTCTATACATGACTTTGATGTTTGTAGGCATGCGAAGGAGCATGCATGTGTCTGTATGTGTCTATAGGTGTTTTTAGAAGTTTGGGTGTCTATAGGAGTCTGTATCTACAAGTGTCTATAGGGTACTACAGGTGTCCATCAGTAATTATAGGAGTCTTTGAGTGTCTTTAGACATCTGTGGCTGTCTGTGGGAAGCTATAGGTATCTATAGGAAGCTATAGGTGTATGTAGATAACTGTAATCATCTCTGGGTGAGTCTAGATACCTGTAGCTGACTGCAAGAGCATCTGTAGGAGTCTGTGCATGACTACTGGTGTCTGTGGGTGACTGAAGTTAAGTGTAGGTGCCTCTAGATTACCATAGGTGACTGTGTGTGTAAGTATAAATAGCATCTGTAATTGACTACTGGTGTCTGTAGGTGACTGTAGAAGTCTATAGGTGTCTGTAGCATTATGTAGGCATATATAGGAGTCTGTGTGTGTCTTATGTGACTATGAAAGTCTGTGAGTAAATATAGGAATCTGTAGGAATTTACAGTTGCCTGTAGGTGACTATAGCTGTCTGTAGGTGTCTGTGGACATCTGCAAATATCTGTGGGTATCTGAAGGTGTCTGTGAGTGACTAAATGTAGGTGATCATGGATAATCGCAGGTGACCAGAAGTGACTGTAAGTGTCTTTAGGAGTCTGTAGGTGACTGGAGATGTTTGTGTGTGACCGTAGGTACTTGTTGGTAGGTACTTAGCCACCTGTTAATTGCCAAGGGTGACTGTAGGAGTTTGTAGGTGATGGCTAGCATCCGTTGGGGTCAGAAGGTACCTGTAGGAGTCTATAGGTGCCCAGCTGAGTCTATAGGTACCTGTAGGAAGAGTCTGTATGTGTCTGTGAGGGTCTGAGGTTACCTATGAGAAATTGTGGGTGTCTGTAGGAATCTGTAGGTAACTGAAGTCATCTGTGGGTGTCTGTAGCAGTCTTGAAATTTGTAGATACCTGTAGACATCCCTTAGTGTCTGTAAAAGTCTGTAGGAATCTGTAGTTGATTGTACAAGTCTAAAGGTATGTGTAGAAGTTTGGGGGTCTGCAGGTACCTCAAGATAACTGTACATGTCTGTAGGTATCTGTAGGAACGTGAGGTGTCTACACATATCTGTGGGTTTCTGTAGTTGAATTTTGGAGTCTGTAGGCATCTGTTTGTTTGTTTGTTTTTCGAGACAGGGTTTCTCTGTGTAGCCCTGGCTGTCCTGGAACTCACTCTGTAGATCAGGCTGGCCTCGAACTCAGAAATCCACCTGCCTCTGCCTCCCGAGTGCTGAGATTAAAGGCGTGAGCCACCTCTGCCCGGAGTCTATAGGCATCTTTTGATATCTGTAAAAGTCTCTAGGCAACTGTAAGAATCTGTAGGTGTCTGTAGGTCTTTGGGACCTGTAGACATCTGTAGGAGTCTGAATGTATCCATAGAGGCTTGTAGTAGTCTCAAGGTCTCTAGGTCTCTAGTAGTCTGTAGGAGCCTGTAGGTACCTGTTGCTTTTGTAGAAGCCTCCAGGTGTTTGTACTGGTCTGTAGGAGTCTGTAGGTGTTTATACGAGTCTGTTGGTATACATGATTATCAGAGTCTGTGAGTATCTTAGGCACCTATAGGTATCTGCAGAAGTCTGTAGGTACCTGTAAGAATCTTTACGTGTATATAGGAGTTTATTGGTGTCTATACAAATCTGTGAATGTCTGTTGGCTTCTATGGATGCCTATGGGTGACTATAGGTAAGTGTAGGTGATCACAGGTGACCGTAGGTGACTCTGAGTGACTGTGACTGTAGCTGTCTGTTGGAGTCTATAGATGACTGTCAGTGTCTGTGGGTGTTTATAAGTGATTATAGATGACTCCTGGTGACTGTAGCAGTCTGTATGCATCTGTAGGTGTGTGTATGTGATGGCTGTGTCTATGGGTGTCTGCAGGAGTCCATGGGTGTCTGCAGGAGTCCATGGGTGTCTGCAGGAGTCCAT